>QLTV01000974.1:7679685-7692406 GCA_003457575.1 Thermophis baileyi | reverse complement strand
GGCAGGCAGATGTCTGCCTGGCTGGTTGAAAGTGCTGAAGAAGCTAGTCACAGTTCTCCTGGCCCAAGCCCTCGTCGCCACTGTTAGATAGTGGGTAGAGATGACAGGAGACAGACTTCCAAAGCAGCTCTTTATTTCAGCTCTTGTATCAGCAACCAGCAAAGAGCAGTCTGACAGCTTGCCCTTTTATAGGGAGCTGTCAGACAGACCAGCCAATAGCGTTTGAGCTTTTTCCCGCTCAAACGCTGGACCTGGTTGGAACCATGCAACACAGTTGAAACAGTTAGAACATAACAGAATGTGTAGTCACACTAATGTACATAGTGTCATGTACATAGTGTAACATGACACATAGTGTCATGTACAGACGTTAAGGCTGAAGAAACTTAAAGTCAACATAGTGAAATCTGACTGTAGAATCTGAATCTTAGTTCTTGAAAGTTTCACAGGGACTGAGAGAAAATACAAATGCCAAATTTTCTAGTTGGTGAAATAGAAAAGGTAGCCTTTCTTTCAGAAGACAAAATTCTCCCATTAGATTATGGGAGGGGGGGGGAACTCACCCAGAAAATACAAAATTAAATTATATATTTAATAAGTTAATACCCCTGCTGTTTTGTTTCTCTAAACTTTAAGACAGAACATTACATGGTCAAAAGAAGAGCTAAGTGCATCTTCCCCCTCATTCTCATCTCCATCAGCAATACAAGGATAATAATGCTGATGATGAACCTTCCAGTGTGAACGTATGGGTTACAAAAGGGTTTTATATATATGATAAATTTTGAAACATTTTACAGTATTCTATGTACTCTTTTCTCTCTGTGCGTGTTTGCACAGTTCATTACTGCAAATAAATGGTGTTATTATTAAATCAGGAAAAAACCCACTGCTGCTCAACACTCCTGCAGGATAACCTGTTTCACGGAATCTTTTCATTTCATGTGCTGATACAAGGATTTTTTAAACCCCAATCTACTAACAAACTGCTTTGAAATTACTGGTCAGCTGATGAGGTTTGTTGCCTCAGTCTGGTCTCTAGGCAACTTGAGCTCCAAATAAATAGATGCTGTTCATTTCCTCTGCTCTATTACTATAGTTTATAGTTTTCTAAGACTTTTCTAAGACAGTTAATTAAGTTAACTGCTTGAATGCCAGATCCCAATGATAATGCTGGAGTTTTGTGTAGCTTTGCCACCATTCTCAAAGTATTGTCTTTTCAACGTGATTTTGTTTGTTTGTGTGTTTATTTTCTGTCCTTAGAAATATTTTCTAACTATTTCTTGGTGGGGACCAAGGTGGAGAACATACCTAAAAACGCCTTCCTCCTCTTATTTTCCCAACAACAAGCCTGTGACGTGAGTAGGGCCGAGAGTGACTGACTGGCTCAAGGTCACCCAGCTAGCTTTCATGGCCAAGATGGGACTAGAACTCACAGTCTCCCACTTTCTAGCCTGGTGCTTTAACCACTAGACCAAACTGTCTCATGTGGAGAGCTAGCATGTAGAAATTATGCATGGAATCTGTGTTGTGCTAAGATAGGCTTGTCAATGTAACAGAGCACTTCCAAATAGCAATAGCACTTAAGACTTATATACTGCTTCACAGTGCTTTACAGCCCTCTCTAAGCCAGCCTATTGCCCTCAACAATCTGGGTCCTTATTTTACGGACCTTGGAAGGATGGAAGGCTGAGTCAACCTTGATCCTGGTGAGATTCGAACTGCCAAATTGTAGGCAGCCGGCAGAGAAAGAGCAGACTTGCCCATTGGCTTCAGTCATACCCATGTCACATGCAGCATACCTTATTCACGATAAGGACATTATGCTGGTCAGCTTGGGCATGTTTTAGGTGATTTGCACAAGACCATTTTTATCCCAAGCGTCTCCTCACTATGGTATGCAAAGTACAGGTAGTCCTCAACTTACAACAGTTCATTTAGTGACTGTTCAAAGTTACAACAACACTGAAAAAAGTGACTTATGACCATTTTTCATAATTACAAGCTTTGTAGCATCCCCAGGATCATGTGATCAAAATTCAGATGCTTGGCAACTGGTTCAACCCTAACCCAAGGTCATGTGATCCCCTTTTGCAATCTTTTGACAAGCAAAATCAATGGGCAAGGCAGATTCACTTAACAACCATGTTACCAACTTATCAACTGCAGTGATTCACTTAACAACTGTGGCAAGGAAGGTCATAAAATGGGGCAAAATTCACTTAACAAATGTCTCACTTAACAACAGAACTCAGTTGTGGTCGGAAGTCAACGACTACCTGTATGATTTGTAGTGAAAAACAAGATTTAATTATATTTCCATTTTCTCTCTCCCCGTCCATCTCCTACCTTCATTTTTCTTCCTTCCAATATTTTTTTGTTCATTTTGGGCATTTTGCATAAGACTGATGGCCATTAAAGGGAACAGTGGGATGGATGTGTATACATACATGTTGTTTTCAATGTAATGTAGTTTTAATCATGTATCAAATGAACCATTGAAATTAGTGAGGCTTAAAGTAGCTAACTTAAATCCCATTGACTTTAATCATTCTACTTTAAATGTGACTAGGTCCAATCCAGTGGTGAGTCGCCTCGGTTCGGGCGAACCGGTAGTGGCGGCAGCCGGAGGCTCCGCCCACCCACCCGGACTTCATCACGGACGATCTGCGCATGCGCAGAAGTGAAGCGAGCGTGCGCGCACATCTCTGATCCGGTAGCAAAGGTAAGTGAAACCCATTACTGGTCCAATCCAATATCTTTTACAGCTCCTTCTTCAAATTCTGGGGGATTTATTTGTTCTAATCTCAAAATATTTCTAACAGAGTTAAATGAGACTGGTGAAAGCCACTCTCATTGGCCAAGCAAACACTGGTCCTTTTGAGCAGTCCCTGGTCTCTAATTTTCCCTCTGATTTTACAGGATGTGCAAGAGTATTGAAAATGTTATATGCATGTACTGTGCCCTCAAAAGCAGCTGCAGGAGGCTTTACGAAGGATTTACATGGGATGCTCCTTGTGAAAATCAGTCATGGTTTCACAGGAAGGCACATACATATAAAAACCTCTGGCTCTATGTTAGCAGTGTGTGTATATATTCACCTAAAGAAAACACTTTAAAATAACCATTTTCATTGTGTTTGGAAAAGTCATTATGTAAGTCTAACATGGATAAGCTTTGTCATGTACTGAGAAGCCTCAGCCCTGGCTAGCCAGGAGGAAGAGTCAAGATAAATCATAACAGTCTTACCTCTTCAACAAGCTGCAGCATACGACGGGTGCTTTCGAGGGACTAATGCAGAAAAGAAACAAAACAATGTTAAGATTAACAAAAATGTTTCAAATTATATATTGATAAGACCAATCATGTTGGTCAAATACTCCATCCTGCGCAGATCATTATCAACCTGTGCCTAGCTGGGCTCAAAAACATTTGCCACTGACAATAAAGTCTGCTTTTTCGGAGGCAGGATCCATGTTTTGGAACAAAGACCATCCATGTTATCATTTAGGAGGAGTCTAGAAATGTATTTAGTCCTCATGTTTTAATTTTAGGAATTCCTCTTTTTTATATCCTTTTATTATGCTTTTATGATCATTTTTATTAGAAGCCCTTCAGAATCACTATGGGAGAGAGCAGACGATACGTTTCTTAAATATATATAAAAATGAGAAGAAGATAAAATCAATAGTATTATGTTTATCTCCTGTTTATAGAGAAGATCCCATTTATTATGTTTAAATTATATCTTCCCTGCCAGGAGTTTAGGATTTATTATCAGAGCAACCACGTAATGTAGATTAATCTAAGAAGCATTGATCTAAGATTGCATAAACTATGATTGCTTCACATATGGCTGAATGACAAAAATTATTCTTGGACAAATGTTAAGTATGAAAAGCAGAAAGAAACTTAAATCACATTTCTTCAATTTTGGGAAAAACACTGCATTACAGCCTCGTTTATTTATTTAAGAATCTATATCTCATCTTATTGATTGTTAGATGGAGTTTATTTTGTTTATACCTGCTGCTATCCACAGATTCTCAGTAGCTAACAAAAAACATATGGCAATTGATAGTAAAAAATACAGTAGAAGAACAGTCAGGTGGCTAGCAGCACTGGGGATTCGTCGGAAACACATGATTAATCCACCATAGCTATTTTACACAACTAATGTAGAAAAACCTTTTGTATTACTAGTCTTTTGCATTTTAGTATTTAATGACTATGGGCCTTACAGTTTAAGGATTGATATTATAGTATAGCTAGACCATGTGTAACTGACAGATTGGATGCCAAATTGTGATTTGAATATAGATTTTATCTGTTCTTTATTATTTTATTCTAGAATTTTTAACTGGATATTCGTTTTGGTCTCTGGTCTTTGACTGTAATAAACTTGATTTGATTTGATTTGATTTGAGTAGAAGTACAGCATAACATTCATAAGAAATTTAACAGGGTAAAATAAAGTTGTACAGTAATAACAACTGTGTCATTTCATTCTCCAGATGCTCTCTGCAGAATTCATTTTTAAAATATACAGAAAACCAATAATGCAGAAGCCAATCTGATTTCTAGTAGAAAGCTATTCAATCAAATAATATTGTAGATATTTACAGATAAATCTATAGCTAGCAGAAGCATAAGGAGAACCTTGCTGTATCAGATCAAAGGTCTCTTTAGTCTTTAATTTAATTTAATTTAATTTAATTTATCCTGTTAGATTCCTAGAGGAAGTTGATAAATATTAGTTTCCTGCATATAAATGTCTGATCTTTAGTAATACCTCCTATAAACATAATAGAACTTTTATTCTATTTGTCACTGCACAAAAGGCTAGGTATGAATAATACCAAGGCATTCTTTCATCTTCAGTGAAAGCTTTGTGATTCAGTTGTGGAACATGGATATGCTTTTCTCTTGGACAGTATTCCTGCTAGAATTACTTTGCTACAATGAGCAATTCCTTGTAGATCAAAGTGCTATCCACCAGTCCAACTATACTAGTGTTCTCCTTATTATTTGTATGCAGGGCAAATTAAGGAAAGCGAGTAGAAGATTCCCCCAGCTTTGCTTCCTTCTCTTTCCTCCAAATATCCCCAGCTGGCAGAAGAACTTCCACCCATCACCTTCCTTAATTGGAATAGGATGAATAGAAAAGAAAGTACAAAAGAAATGTTAAATTCGTTGGCTTAGCCATCTGTCAAAAGCTGTCCCAGGCTTTGCCCAAGCTCTCAATAACAATAGCAATAGCACTTGGACTTATATAGCTTTACAGCCCTCTCTAAGCGGTTTACAGAGTCAGCCTATTGCCCCCAACAATCTGGGTCCTCATTTTACCGACCTCAGAAGGATGGAAGACTGAGTCAACTTTGAGCCAGTGAGAATCGAACTGCTGGCAGTTGGCAGAATTAGCCTGTAATACTGCATTCTAACCACTGTGCCAGCATGGCTCTATCCCAAAATAGATCACAGGGATAAAGGGGGAAATCAACTCTACCCATCAGGTTTCAGATCCCAAGGAGTTGATCAGATGCCAAATCTGAAAGGGTTGGCTAAAGAAAGCCGGCGGTTGGCGCTTTCAGCTTCACCTGCCTCCTCTCCCAGCCTAAGGATCAGTTCAGAACTAGGCACTGAAGCCCCTTAACTACCCCTTATGGGTAGTTAGGATTTCCCACACTGAAATGGAGAAGGTATCATTTCACACTCCATCCCCCAACCATCAAGGCCCGCTCAGTTGTTTCTTGGGCTACTTTCAAAAAAGGTTAGCACTCTTTGGAAAAAGAATTAAAATCATGTTTAAATTAACCCAGGCAATTGATGATAGGTAGGAGAGAGGCCTGTTATCTGTTGGTTGGGCTTATGCTTCTTTCAAAAGGAGGGATCAGCTCAGAGAAATAGGAAATAGGGAAGAGGTTGGATCTCTTTCCCCACTGCACAAGCCTGAATGGCCCCATAGGACACTGCCCAAGGACTGCGGGGAGAAGAAAAATGCCCATCCCAGCCTAAAATGGCCAAAAGTTGCTAGTCTGATCCCATCCCACCCCTTAGCCACACCCTGACTGCAACACCAACCTAAGTTAGTTGGTGAAGCCTATCAGATTGCAGCAAGAATAAAACTACTGCACGTTTTTGCCAGCTTGAGTAATGCTACTTTAAAGCTAAAAAGCCAAGGATGATCTAAGGCTGCCTAAAGTAAGAATGGCAGCAGTATGTGGGCAACATGGCAGAAAAACTAGGTGATCCAAGCCTGTTCATTATTTCATCAGGTGCAACTGGGAAAATTCCCTTCATTGCCCTTTGGACAGAGATTAGCTTTAATTAAGGAAGTTTCAAGTTGTCTATGGAGGTTCTCAGTCATCCAGGTCATGGTTGTCCCAAAGGTGTTTTTTCAAGAGGCAACTGGACTTTCTGGTTTTTCTTTGAAGACGTTTTGCTTCTCATCCAAGAAGCTTCTTCAGTTGCCTCTTGAAAAAGCACCTTTGGGAAGTTTCAAGTTCTAATCCCTAGTCCAGTTCAAAGGCAACACATGAGAGGTAAATAAACAAAGCAGTATTCCCAACTTCCTGTCTTTCAGAGGTCCTCAGTTCCTTGTATTACACTTATTTTTCTGTCCTTTTCTTTACCTCATCAGTCATCTGATCAGCCCGCTGCTGCATTTCTTCTAGCTCATTGCGCATATCCGCATCTTCTGCCATTGTGGCTGTGAGTGTGTGGCTCTCGCTTCAGGATCAATCGGTTCCTTTTGTCCCGTCTGCAAGCCTAGAGTGCAGAAATTAAAATATATATATATAAGCATTATTATTATCACCTTGATCATTATTTTGTGCCTTTCAGTCAGTGTTGACTCCTAGTTGCTTTCTGGACAAGTCCCTGCAGTTTCCTTGGCAAGGTTTTCTTTGGAAGTGGGTTGCCATTGCCTCCTTCCTAGGGCTGAGGGAGAATGACTGGCCCAAGATCACCCAGCTGACTTTGTGCCAAAGATGGGACTAGAACTCATGGTTTCCCAGTTTCTACCCTGGTGCCTTAACCACTAGAGGTAGTCCTCGACTTACGAGCACAATTGAGCCCAAAATTTCTGTTGTTGTGTGAGACATTTGTTAAGTGAGTTTTGCCCCATTTTATGACTTTTTTGCCACAAGTGTTAAGTGAATCACTGCAGTTGATAAGTTAGTAACACAATTGTTAAGTTTCCCCATTGACTTTGCTTGTCAAAAGGTTGCAAAAGGGGATCACATGACCTTGGGAAACAGCAACAGTCACAAGTATGAACCAGTTGCCAAGCATCTGGATTTTGATCACATGATCATGGGAAGACTACAAAGGTCGTAAGTGTAAAAAATGGTCATAAATAACTTTTTCAGTACAGGACTACCTGTATACCAAACTGGCTCTCTTAATAAAAGGAATACTCTACAATAAATTATGAGGAACAATATCTTGATGAATATACATATTACAAATAAGACCCTGTCTTATATTTTTTTTGAACCCTGAAATAAGCGCTTGGCCTTATTGCCATGCACTCAAAAGCCCGATTGGGCTTATTATCAGGGGATGTCTTATTTGGGGGGAAAACAGGGTACAGTATTAGGGAGGAATAAATACTGAAGTTGTACATATTGCAAGCTAGATAGCTACATATTACAACAAGTACTTGGAAAAACATCATCAGATTAGTGATCTCACCAACAAATTGTTTCTGATTACTTGTGCGTCAATACCTGTGTTTTCAAAATTATGGCTTTCCTCATAAAGCCATTTAACTGAGGCAGGCAATGTTTGTAAGTGAGAAAGCTCTCATCAATTGTTCCCAAGGTGATATTGTGCTATTCCTGGGCCATTAGTCATTCTCCTGAATAGGAACCCAAATGTATGTTTGGTGCAATCACGAAGCAGAACTGATTCATTTCTGTCTCATAAAAACACTGATCAACTTTCAAAAAGCAACAAGGCCAGGGAAAGAATGGATACTAGGCGAAAGTATCTGCACTAGTTTTGTCCCAAATCTCCCACATTTCTCCAGAACTGAAATAAGTGTTGAAATTCTGTTACTGGCAAGGAACTGAAAAATCACAGCCCCTCAACGATTCCAATTCCCCAGACTCCAAATTCTGAGTGGAGATTAATCTCACAATGAGATTACATAGGGAAAGTTTTATTCTGTAAGAAAAGCAACATGTTGGAGAATGTGCTTCCAAATCAAAACCGGTTGCAAGAAAATAAAACTTTAGATTGTTCCACAAGTATTCAAAATTTGATTTACTCTGAGAAGAAATCAGTCGTCACTCCAAACTACACATTATCTTGTATGCAAATTCTCCCTCTCTCCTTTTTCTGTTTCTTAAAAGCAATGGCAAGAGCAAAAAAAAAGATCTCTGTGTTTTTATAACTGTTGTCAAGGGAGAAGTTGTAATCCTTGATACTGTGGATTCTAGAAAGGGCTTCCTCTTAGATTTCAGAACCCATTATGCATCTAAATGCTTTTAACTGCAACCTTGACATTTCCCACGCAATGGATGTTTTTATGATGCACGCACACACATTGGAAAAAATTCTCTCTTCCACCATAGGATAATTGTTAGGTAATCACAAAATAGCATGTAAGCTTTTGAATCTTCCATAAATCTTCTGCAGGCAAATTGACTGTTTGATTATGTGCTATCAAGTTGTTTTCAATTTCCAGAGACCCCTTAGATTGATTTTCTCCATGACAATCTGTCTCCAACCTGGTCTTCCAACTTTGCATCCATCACATCCATTTGCTGCTGGTTGTCCTCTTCTTCTCTTCCTTTCCACCTTTCCCAACATTAGAGCCTTCTGCAGAGAGCTGGGTCTTCGCAGAATGTTGTCCAAAAGTAGAATACTTTGAAGTTGACAAGATAGAGCAAAAAAACAGAAGACAAGAACATTCCCCCAAATGTATGAAGGACCTGCATGAAAAATACTTTTCTCACACAAGAGGGGAAGCACGCTTATCTGTGATCTCTCTGACTATAAGTAGACTGACTCTACTTTCTGTAATAACTGCAAAGGTCGAAAGCTTCTGCTGGATTGGTCTTAAAATGTAAATGAGAAGAGGCTGACCATTAGAGTTTTTCTGTTTCTTTATTTTTTGATATTATTCTTTAGTTCTCATAAGAAAAACTGCAGGTAATTGTTCAGGTAATGATTTTCCCTGTGACACTCTATGAAAGTGAAAGCTAGACTTTAAAGAAGCAAAACAGGAAGACTAGTGATGCTTTTGAAATTTAGAGTTGGAGAAGACTCTTACCATGGATCTCCAAATAAATCAAAACAGGTTCTCATCCCAGGCTCAAATGATCAGGTTCAATTTTGGACACATTATGTAAAAACCTAGCTCTGTTGGGAAGTCTCCAATACTGGGAAAAATGGAAGGAAAAAGGACACCTAGCAGTAAGATGGATGGAGTTGGTCACAGTAACAATAGATGCACCATTAGAAAACCTGAAGGAGGAACGTTGGCCAGGTTCCTCCTGGAGAAAGTCTATCATGTCGTTGCTAAGTGTCAACACCAACTTGATGACACTTCAATATTATTATCCTCTCACAGGAAGAGTAGGAAATGAGTGAAGTTTTAGGGGACAAGAGAACTACCACAAAGGTGACCTCATTTGTTCAATTGTAATGTGACGTGTTACTGAGGCAGAAGAGAAATGGCTATTGGCATACAACAGATTATAATAGCATTTTTCTGTGCTGCTTAAAGGACTAGAGGAAAGGTCACTGGCTATCTGGATGTGCCCTTTAGACAGGGCCAACTTATCATTAGGTATAAACATGCTTGATTTTTTAAAAATCAGAAATAATAAAAATGAAGTAAAAGTTATTGCCATGCTTTTGAATAAATATGTACTTCTTTTCATGCTCTTTCACAAAAAAGAAACAAGAAACAGACAGACTTTGAACATCAAACCTATCCATACCCTACAGTTAGTGCAATTAATTAATTTAATGTGACTGGTAAAATTTAGTGTGAATTTTAAAATTTAGGAACTATGGTGATACACAACAGATCTCATAATTAATCAGCAAAACTGACTTTATTATTATAAAGCAAAACTATGATTTAGTATTTAGTATATATTTAGTATATTTGTACAGAATATTGTCCATATTCTGTACAAATAGGAAGAAAACATTGAAAATCATATAAAAGATAATAAAGGTAAAGGTTCCCCTTCCAATTGTGTCTGCCCCTAGCGGGCGGTGCTTCTCTCTGTTTCTTAGCTGAGGGAGCCAGCATTGTCCAAAGATGCTTTTGTGGACATGTGGCCAGCATGACTATACACTGAGTCGCACGGAACGCTGTTGTCTTCCCATGAAGTGGTACCTATTTATCTACTCACATTTGCATGCTTTCAAACTGTAGGTGGGCAGGAGCTGGGACATGTAACAGGAGCTCATCCCATTGCGTAGCTTTCGGGTCTCAAACCCGGGCTGTCAGCTTTCCAGCTGACAAGCTCAGTGTCTTTAACCGCTGAGCTATCATGCTCCCTATAATTTTAACAATGTTATTTTTATGGAGGGAGGGTCCCCCAGAGCAAAAGCGCTGAGGGTCCACCAAAGACATACTGAAGCCCTGCTTATATAACATCATCGTGATTGGAAAGTAAAGAAAGAGAATTATACAGTAATCCATTCAATTTTATTCTCCCACTAACAGTTTATATCATAATTAGGAAGAAGGGAAGTAGAGAGGCATGGTGTAATCTAAATATGTAAAATTTACACAACACACACACACACACACACACACACACACAATGTCAGGCAGTCGAAGCTGGTAGAATAAACTCCTCTCAAAGCTTTGGGCCTCCACAGTAAGTAGAATTTCACCCCAAGCATTATTTTCAGCTCTCACTAATGTTTGGTTTCCCTCAGTGACAAGTCATTTCTGTAGGAGACAGGACTCTCCTTGTGAAGCATGTATCTGTGCTAATTAAAAATGAACACGAGGCAACTGCAAGGATTGTTGACGTACAATAATTGCAGCCCCACAAACATGGGGTGGGAGGGAGCAAGCAGGGATTAGCAATCAATTCTATTGAAGTCTCTTATTCATTTATGTAACTAGTTCGTGATGGTCTCACTCCCTCACATGAAAAACAAACAAACTGATATTTGCTCAGGAGGACAATTCTGAATACATAGATTTTAAAAGAATAGAGAGGATTGTTTCATTATCTGACTCATTTGAGCTGGGAATGGTTCTCTTAATTCCATTTCATGTAAAAAACAATATGAACTCCAAAGCAAATACACTTCAGACTCTGTGTACTCCAAATTGGAAAGTGTTACTGCTGGGAGAAAATGGGTTATTAAAGGTTTGCTATGTAGTTTATACTGAAGCTCAAATATTCACAAGTTGTTCACAATAAAACAGCATCATTTCCGGGGTAAAAAAATACTTATCAGCAAAAATCTGAAAAAGCTTATCGAGTGGTGCTAGCCATTGTTTTGATCTGCAATCCAAGAACGATAGACAAGAGTTATAGTGCGTAGTTTATTGTTAACTTGGTTTGAGTGTTAAGAAACTACCATAAAGAAACAATAGGGAAAGAAGGTTGTTCTATTTTTTTTCCTACAAAATTGCTAGAAACTTTATAATAATTTCATAATAATTTAAGCAGAATGTACTATTGTTTTCAGTCAAGTCAGACAGAGAGAGCCAGCAGGGAAAGACAGATAAATCAGCTGTTTTTCAGACACAACTGATATCACACCTCGACACATGTGGACATGTCTGAATACATAGAATCGTAGGGGTGGAAAGAACCCTGGAGATCTTCAGTGTTTAAAATTCAAACACAGAAAACACAGACATAGATTCACTCTCTCTGCTGTATGTAGAACAATTAATCAGTGGAACGACTTGCCTCCAGAAGTTGTGGAGGTTTTTTTAAGAGGAGATCGAACAACCATTTGTCTGAAATAGTATAGAGTTTCCTGCCTGAGCAATGGGTTGAATTAGAAGAGTTCTAAGGTCCCTTTCAGCTCTGTTATTCTGTTATTTTCTATGTACACTCTGCCAAAATATTACATTTAAAAAAAAAGAAAATAGCGCTGTTTTAACATAAAACCAATGGAACTATAAAGTAGGCACCGTGATTAAACAGAATAATGATTGTTGGTGACTAGTACTGAGGCAAATGTGTCAGCAAAGAGGGAGAGAGGGAGAGAAGGAACAAACAACTTACTCCCCCTCAGTGCCTGTATAACTTGTTTGACTCGTGAAAAGCAAAAGATTAGCTTCCCCTCCCTCCCTCCCTCCCTCCCTCTTTCTGAAGCCTTCGGGAGTGCAAAAATGACATGCTAAACCTTTTGCATAACCAGTCCCAGTGCATATCTCAGATGTAAAGTCAGTCTTCTCAAGATGCTTCTACAATCTTGCAATCCCTTGCATGAACAATTTAGGAAGGTATGATTCAGGCAACCAGTTTGTAAGCAGGGGCCATAAAGAGGGGAATATATTATTTCCTGTCTTTGTTGAAGAACAGAAATCTGAGTTTTTTCTCTTCTGAAATTGTATCTATCTATTATCTATCTATCTATCTATCTATCTATCTATCTATCTATCTATCTATCTATCTCTCTATCTTTTTATATATTCTATCTTACCCTCTCCCATTCTATCTATCCATCTATCCATCCATCTATCTATACATCCATTCATCTATCTATTTAACCATCC
>QLTV01000974.1:7630917-7679376 GCA_003457575.1 Thermophis baileyi | reverse complement strand
TCTACAGTATCACAGTATCTATCTATCTATCTATCTATCTATCTATCTATCTATCTATCTATCTATCTATCTATCTATCTATCTACCTACCTACCTACCTACCTACCTATTATCTATCTATCTATCTATCTACCTACCTACCTACCTACCTACCTACCTATTATCTATCTATCTATCTATCTATCTATCTATCTATCTATCTATCTATCTATCTATCTATCTATCTATCTATCTATCTATCTATCTATCTATCTATATCTATCGGTATCTATGTATTAGCTATCTCTGATGGTCTTGTGAGGTTGACTACAAAAAGTCCAATATAAGATCATGAAAGTAATTGTCCTATGAAACTGTACTGGAAAAAGTAGCTTTTGAAAATTCCAAAGGTAAGAAGACATCAGAAAAACAACTAGCCCCAAAAGTTTAATAAATAGCCTGAAGAATCTTTAATAGCACTGATACAGGAACAGTATATGAAAGGTAAGAACATTTCATCAGTCAGCTCTTCCCAAGAATCTTCAAAACCTGTTCTAATTCTTTGTTTTTGGCTTTCTTGAAATTGGAGATTCCATTCTATGAATTCTGAAATAATAACACTCACAAAATGGGAGACACTGTCAGTATGGTCCAAAATGAAGGCAAAAAATGAGGAGTTATTTCTATATAAGTTTATTTAAAGTTAAGCCCCAAATAAACTACACCTACATGCTTTTGTTAATCAGCCTTGGGGGAAAGAACAACAAGACAGTAATTTGACTGGAATGATTCTTGGATCCTAGGTCTTTGCCTATTGTGTTGGCTACTATGCCAGTCTTGAAAAAGTACACACAGGCTCACCTGGTTGTAAACATAACCATCCAATAGTAACAATAAAGAACATTTCCAGATTCCTAGGAGCAATTCATTAAAGCATACAAATGATTCAATTAAGCTACATCACTATCCCTGGAGCAGGTCCATTCATCGATTTCAATGTCAAAATCATCAAAGCATTCACCCCAAACCATTCATTGAAGGTCAATGGAAGGTTCCTGCAATGTTGTAGATTTATCCTATCAAATTGTTTAGCCTTGCCGATTTCTAGCACTTGACATCTGGGGTCTAAAGAGAAAATTATATTAGCTCCAAGATTTTTCAATAGACCGCAGCCAAGTGCGATGTTTACTTGCTCATTTCTTGAGAATAGTGCTTATTTGCTTCCATGGGTTTTAATTCTTGGTTATGGTGCACTCTGTTCAGGAATCTTATTATGAAGAAGTTGCTCAAAGGATGCACTACAGGATATAATAGCTTCTGGCATTACACATTCTCAGGTCAGGCCATAACCAGAGGATGTTGAAACTTCCATTTCCAGCTCATGCTGTACTCCATACAAACCCTGCTTTGTGTAGTCAACCATTAAATCACAAACTGGCAGGGAAAGATTGATCCTTTATTAATGTAGACACATAACCTTATTTCTCCTCCCTTCTGCACCCAGCATGGATATGGATCATGCTGTGGGGGAAGGGAGTAATTCGTTTCAGTCACATGATTAGCAAATTTGTGGAAAGATACAGCAAAATCCATTCCATTTACCAATTGAAGCCTTCTGCTTCCCATGCAGGAGGGTTTATTGATTTATTGATATCTTGATTTATTTTATTTACTTGCTCACATTTGTACAGATGCCCATCTCACTTAGTGACTCTGGGCAGTATACATAAAACTAATCGAGAGTGCATAAAAACCATTTAAAACAATCTATGTAAATTAAAAGAAAACCAAGAAAAAAACAAGTGAAAAACTAAAATGGCAGAAAAACAAGCAGTGAGAGGGCATCCTTGCCAGGTTTTGCACAGCAGCAATCAAAATCTGTCAGATGATGACCTATGCCTCAAACCAGCCTTAATGAGTATCTGATTAGTTAGTTGAGTTCTCTGTATTATCATAATAGCTGGCCATATGTTGATTTTTATTCATCTTTATAGAATTTTTTTAGATTTTTGTTTTTATAAACATATCAATTAGGTTTTTTTTTAAACTTTCTATATTTTATGTTTTTTTAGCTTTTAAAATTATTAACCATTTGTATTCTAGATTTGTATTCTAGATTTGGTTGAAATAGAGAGTGCATTTCCTTAACTGTTATATAACCATTTCACTGGCTCCACTCTGCAGTGTTATCCTTAAACTATCTGACAAAGCTACATCCTGGGATTGTGATTAGAGCAATTGGCACAAGATGGATGCCGATTGTGTCTTCTACCATTATAAGCCAGGTAACAATAAGAATATCTGCCAAGCTGTACCCTCTGCTGCTTCAGATGTTGTAAATTGCAGAAGACTGAATGGCAGAACACATAAACTTTCCTTGGTTAAAAATGGGTTATTTGTTTCTCAGAACTGTTTCCTTCTCCCAGTGATTCCCGGAACCAGACAATTCATTACAGAATTCCAAAAATGCTTTGTTTCTTCATTTGGAGGTCATGTACGTTGCATGAAGAAATTCCCCGATAAATTCTCTGTGGTAATCTTTTGGAGCTTTACAGCTAATTTCTGCAAATAATACCAGGATGGGCACTTTGACGTTCTTCTGATTCTGGTCAACCTGAGGTGCCATCGCAGGCAGCAGGGTAAAAAGATGTAAGGTACAAAATGTACCATGCCTGCCCTAGTTAGCTTCCCGCTTTAGTGATGCTGAACATTATTCCTTTGCCTACTTTGTGGAAAATTTCAGCTGCGTAACTAGTCAGGTTCTTTTTTTTTTCCTTCTTTTCTTTGCGTGAAATGTTCCTTGCCTGAGGTTGCGAAGTGTCATGGACCAGCTCTGTGCCTGATTCAGCATGAGACATTTTTGCTTCTTTCTACTATAATTCCTGCTATAGCTGTAATTTCTCTTGTGGCTTACAAAAAGCAGGGTTGCAGCTACCACAACTGGTGGATATTCAGGCCATACAGCTGTTTGGATTAGAAGGAGAAAAAGCGATTTGGAGAATGCGCAGGTCCAGAGACTGCTGCTCTCGGCACTTCCTTCAATTAAACACATATTTCCTTGGGATTGACTGGTAATCAATAGAGCCAAAAAATACACCCTTTAAAGCAATTAGGGCAACAAAATGAATTTGGCAGTAGATACTAAGCTAGAAGATATCCCATTCTTATTAATCATTCTAAAGACAGTTAAGCTGAAGTCGTCTTTATTTTTACTACTTCTAATTGCAGATCCTCCAATGGATTTTACCTTTTTTTTTTTTTTTAATTTTGGGGAACTGAAACTTGTTTATTGGGTGAGTGGTGCAGTGGCCTAGAGGTGGAGCTCTCGCCTCACAATCAGGAGGCTCTGAGTTCAATCCTAGGGAGCGGCAGATATTTTCTCTCTGGGCACAATGAGTAAATACCAGCTGCGAACTCTGCATTGGCAACAGGAAGGGCATCCGGCCAGTAAACACTCAGCTCCATTCAGTTGCCCCGATTCCACAGCGATGCAAGGGATTATAGGGTCATTAAAAGACAAAAAAACCCTTGTTTATTGGGTCTTACTTTTCCTAAAAGATTGAACAAATCAAGGCTGATTTCCGCAATTTCTGTCCTTTTTAACTCAAAATTTAGGAATTTTCTCAGTACTGTATTGAAAAAGACATCTGCAACATTTCTGGGTTTGTTTCTTTTATAATAATGATGCATATGAAAAATAACACTACAGGTTGACCTATATGACAGGGTTGTTGTTAGAATCAGAAAAATATGTGAAATCTTGTGAAGAGCGACACAAATCCAAATTATTTCAGATAACTAAGGTGCCAAAGCCCAGGCTTTCTAGGAATAGATGGGTAAAAGAAAGAAAAGGCACATTTCAGAATAAAACCCTTCTTTGATTCATCTTTTATTGTTCTGCCTAAGGCTAAGAGCTGACACTAGTGACTAAAATTAGACAGGCTTTTATGGTATCTATATTTAACTGAAATGCTGCAAAATTGCTGCAATTTTTAATAGCACAAAATTTTAAAGGGTCCATTTTAATGACATTTGCATGATTTTATCAGCAGAATTTGATCATTATCCTATTGTCAGACTGAAAAATGTATAGTAATCCCCCTTTAATTAACATAATACATGAGAATCAATTATATCATCGCCAACCCACATTATCAGTCTGATGGCATATTTCTGTGCTGATTCTGTCTTCTTAAGTAGAGTACTGGTATATTAAGCTGACTGTCTATGTTTTCCACTTCCATGAACAACCTGGTCACTGATTATTCTGTAGGGAGGTATGTTGGCAAACTGAGCTCCTTGACAGTGCTGGAACTTCCTAGCTTTGAGTTTCATTTTTGGCTTACATCTGAGACCCCAAGGAAAGGCTATTGTTCTGACCCAGCTCTCCAAACACAACAAACCCTCTAAAGTTAACTCAAAGATTCCTTTATTAGGAGCGCCAGCAGCCCCAGCAAAAAGTTTCTCTCTCAACGCCGGCTAACAAGTCCGTCTGCCTGGAAGATGAATAGTTGTCTGCCACATCTATTCATCTCCACCCCCTGCCTTTTATCCCCAGAGCTAGGGTGGGGCTTATCTAGCAGCAGTGGCTGTTCCTTCCCCAGGATCTGCCCACGGCTTTCCACTGCTCTCTTCTTTGCCTTCTGTGCAGCCGCGCGTCAGGCACTGGACCCAGCTGTTCCTCCTCTTCCTCATCAGCCACCTCCAGACCTGGGGGCTGCTGACTCTCCATCTGAGGGCTGATGGATGGCCCAGGCTCTGCCTCTCTGCCAGCTCCATTCCCTCTCCCTCTCCCCCCTCGGAGCTCTCAGGTTGCCTTGATGCTGACCCTGACTCCCACGCCTCCTCCTCCTCTGATTCGGCTGTTGGAGGAGCTGGCAACCGACCAGCCACAACAGCTATATGCATTAGCATTCAATATTGCAACAGGTTGACCATCCAAGGCCTAACACTGAATTGAGTTAGTTGCCTCTATAGATTGCAAATAATGACTCTCTTGCAGGGGCATCTGCAGCAAGCCAACATTTTCCTCAAAATGATGATATGTGCATTGTGACTTCACACAGCAACTTCTGAACTTGCACCTAAAATCACAATGCAAGCACACAAGGGGCAGAGTTTGCAACCTGTTACTCAGTGACCCTCCTCTCTCTCTGAGTGGACACTTAGGCTCACTTGATTGATGCAACATGCCTGTACGCACATCTCTCTCATTACACAGGTCCCTTTACTAGGAATCAGACCTGAGGGAAAACTGGGGAATACTGTTTTATTATGGTAAGACTAACAGCAGAACATGTCATCAAGAGCTAGGGTCCCAGTGTGCAGCTGTTGATTTCCCTTTGATTCTCCTCCACAGCCTACTGGGGGGGGGCTTTCCTCACAGGTACATGATATCCCCCAGCCACCTCTTTTCTTCCCTCCATGACATTGCCTTCATTTTGCTTCCAGCCTAAACCTGAGGCAAAATCCTACTGTTAAAGAAGCACTTTTGCCCTTGGTTGATAATAGGATATACTTTGCCCATCGCCATGCCACAGATGTTGTCAAGTGACTCTAAGGGGTGGGATCAGCTTGGCATCTATTGGCTTCCTTAGGGTGATATTGGTAGCCCCTCCTTCGCGGCTTTTCTGTTGTGGGCAGTAAGAGAATCCTGTTCATTGAATTGGACTCTCTTCGGGACCTATCCAATTTCTAAGCCTATTCCCAGCTTTGGAGACCTGGATGCCCCTCCTCCTCATCAGTGTGTGTGTGTGGGGGGGGAAGACACTGCTTCATGAAACAGCAGAAAAAGAGAGAGAAGGACTTCTATCACCGTCCCTTGCTTCCCTTACCTCCAATACCTGTTAGCTGTCATTCAGATTGCTTTTGAATATGGGTTTAACGTGCTTGAGTAGAAAGATGGTTTGCACCCCTTCATCACGCGAGGGTGTTAGGAGATCTGGGATGGAGGAGCCTCCCCTCTACATGACAATTTTCCCAGCTTAGGCAGCTGATCTCCAGGCTGGGAGAGAAATTGAAGGAGAAATGGGAAACCCATAGATCTAGCTTGAGACAAAACCATTGCCAAGCATAGCCTGTTCTGTGTATAGGGAAGTGGTGTGAGAGACAAACTTGCCTATCAGGAAACAAACACACACCATCCTCCAACTGCAAGGAGGAACAGATGGGGGGGGGCGGAAGAAAACCTGAGGAAGATACTGGGGTATCATTGATATTCTGAGCAGTGCCATTTTAATTTCCCATGATATCCTGAAGTATCAAGGTGATGTCAGCAATTAAAACAGCTACTTGCTTCAGCTACTTGGCAGTACTCAGAAATCCCTGTCCTGTAGGTTGATAGATACTGATACCACAACAAATCTACTGAAGGCTACCGATTAGTAGACGTGTGTGTGTGTGTGTGTGTGTGTGTGTGTGTGTGTGTGTGTGTGCGTGCAAAACCTGGAACCAGCCCTGTTTGTGAGCAAATAAACGAATTTAAATACAAACAAACAACCCACCATGCCTGAACATGCTTTAGAGGTTGAGATGTTCCTATTTACAAAGATAAAAATCCAAAGTAGAGAAAACTGAGTTACATTAGACTCCTGTCATGAGGCATGAGAGCTCCATTTGAAGGGCTCGAGTAGTATTAATAGAAATAGAAACAACCGCCAAAGACACGGGGCCATGACTCAGGGCCAGCAGGCTATCTGGGAAGGAAAGCAAAAGGACAGCCTGAGTCACACAACTTTTGGAGTCAGGCTGACCACAATCCTCTGCTGAGAAGGCTGAGCTTATAATTCCAGCTGCATCACCAAGCTGCTGTGAAGAGGATGAAGATTTGACAAATCCTAACAGCTATTACAATGCTATAGGGAGAATACTTTCCAAAAGTAGGTTGCGTTTCCGGAGCGGTCTGACTAAAACAAATGCTGCATTTGACATCGACTTCAGTAAACAGAGCAGGAAGCCAGGCACTGCTACTGATGACTATGCAAAGAACAGTGTAGTACGGATTTCTCCAGGTGGCAAAGAGGCACCTTCTGCCTCTTGTTGTCACCAGGTGAGACCTACAGTAATCTGATTGCTCTGAGTTTCTGAGCAAACAATACCCTCCGGTACCCCCTTCTGTTTTGCCCTGAGGCAGCCTGTCCTCCAACGGAGTGGCATAAATTGCATATCAGCCGATCATCCTTTCGTAGGGCTCCGTAGCCCCATCAGACTGCTCTACTGCAGACTCATGGGGCAAATCTCAGAGCAGGCATTCTCCCTTTGTTTTCTCATAACTGGCAACAGAAGTGCATTTGAGAGGAAGGCAATGCCCTTCTGGTGTCATTTCGGAAGGGCCCCATAGTAATACATTAGCCCCTGGCTTGCCAGTTGATTGACCTGTTCAGGAACAGTCACACAGAAATTCAAGGAGCATCCAATGAGTAGGAGTGCTATTCCTAACAACTTCCTAACCCTTCACATGCAGCACAGCCGAGCTCTTTCCATGTCCTCTTCTGCCTCCACTGAAATTACAGTCAGAATAACAAGAGTTGGAAGGGACCTTGGAGGTCTTCTAATCCAACCCCCTCTAGGGAGAGACCCTATACCATTTCAGACAAATGGCTGTTCAATCTCTTCTTAAAACCCTCCAGTGATGGAGCACCCACAACTTCTGATGTCAAGCCATTCCACTGATTAATGAAGGCAAGCCGTTCCATTGTTTAATACGTGGAATTGATTAATAATCAATTATTATATTATAATATTAATAAGTGTAATGGATTAATAAGAAATGAGTGGAAAGTCCACATTCCATGGTAGCCTCTGCTTACATAAAAACTCATAAAAGAGATGCCCATCGCATCTCCATGCTCTGCTTATGAACTTCTGGAAACTAGTAAGTAGCATGTTACCCATGGACAAATACTTTTCCCAAAGTAACCACAGATGGAATGAGAACACCAGACTGCAAATTGAGTAAAAGACAGAGAACAACTACCCCCTTTGATTGATTGGTATCCCATCCATTTTTCAAAAGGTGAGCTAATATTCCTGACAGACATGATGTGGCCAAGAGATCAGATGTTAAGCAGGCAGAAATAGGACTGAAAGTAATAGCATTAATGGGGACTAACATTAATCCATCAACATTTTCCTTTCGACTATTTTCTTCTTTTCAAGCAATCCGTTCCCTTCTAGATCGCTCTGTGACTAGTTTTTTGTGAACAAGCAACCCCATTTTGCAAAAAAATGCCCACATTTGAGCAGGTCCTCAAAATTCCAAATGTACCCACCATCACAAATAGTTGGAATAACTTGCTAAAACCATGGTCTACAAACCAAACACATCATATGAAATCAAAACCAACTTAGGGTTTAGTAAAATATGTGAGCCTCGGCTTATGAAAACACTGATGATTTCATAATCAATGATATTCAAGCAAGTTTTATTTAATAAAGCATATTTTTGGAGATCATTTTATTTGTTTGTTTGTTAAATTTCTACACCACCCATCTCAACAACAGCCATAACCAGCATGGCCATGCATGGCTTTCTAATCCAAAACACACAGAGACTACTAAATTACTTTTTCCTGCTTTAGTTGAAAAGTGGTACAATTCCACTTAGAAATGTAAAGTCCATTAAATCCAACGTAAAATATTCTCATGTCGAGACAATTTGAACTATAGTTCTCTCGCTATATGGAATGCAACTTGATGGTTTCATCTTCTAATAGGAATAGCAATGTGATCCATAGTATGAGTATTGTACAGTCATGTTGAAAGGTGGAAAAATAAGTGCAGTAAAGTTTACCTTTCCAATACAAATGAAGCATAAATGAGCAGTTTTCAATAAACCTCCCTTGAATTGTCAAGTACCAAAACATCTTCCTCTCTCCACTGTTAAACTAGACCTGGGCAGCCCAGACTTTCAGCCATAGAAATTCTCTACTCCAGGAGTCTCCAACCGTGGCAACTTTAAGCCTAGCGGACTTCAACTCCCAGAATTCTGGGAGTTGAAGTCCTCCAGGTTTAAAGTTGCCAAGGTTGGATGCCCCTGCTCTACTCTGCTTTCTACTTTCAGCCATAGAAATTCACTGAGTTAATTTAAGCTACCTCTCCATCCTCAGTCTAACCTACTTCAGGAGTTCAGTGGGGAAAATCCCATGAATGCTCTTTGTCCTCCTGGAGAAAAAGCAAGATATGAATTATCATGATCTATTAATGTGTAACTACTACATACATAAATAAATAGAATGTTCCTAACTTAGAATTTGCACGAAATGCTGTAGCTGCTTATATTGCTAAACCCAGGTTCTACAGGAAGCCCATACGATCTCTTAGTTCTTGTCAATGATCAAACTATTTTGAGAAACACCCTCCCTTACATCTGATTAGAATAAATTAAGAAATAAATGTTCAAGATACATTGGGTCCAAGTTTGGAAATACATTTTCAATGTCATATAATGAGGTCATTCTATCCAGGCACACTGGATATATCTGAAGATTGTAAATACCTAATTCATAACCATTTTTATATTCAAACTAATATATAGGACATGGATACCTAAGGACCCTTGGAAAATCCTACAATATATTGGGGGAAGGGACAGGTTCATAACTAAGCGTCTAATATTACAGGTAAAATCAGAAACTTGATTTTAACTTCCCATAGCAAATATCATTTCTCTGTGTGTTGCCAAGCTGACATGTTAGGTTTTGGAGAAATGCAAGAAAGAGCAAAGTTTGCTCAGCAGTTAGCTTTGTTTTTCTAATCAAACCCAAACACCTGCAAGATCAACAGTGTGAAATGATGTAAAATAAAGGTTAAGAAAATAAAGGTTGAATTGAGGATAATTCACATGAGGGAATCAATACTAAGCATTACTTCTAGAGCAACAGAGGGACATTGATTCTTATAGAAGCTCTGTAACAGTCAATGAATATTAAGACCCTGAAGCCAGTTATACCCTACCACTGAACCACGTCTTGTGTACATCTTGGTAAAGTGGGGCACAGAACATTCATGGTTTAAGGACATTTGCGAAAGCTTTAAAAGGGATTGTGGTTTTGTGAAGAAATCTGTTTTAGGGCTTAACTGTATGTTTTGGTTATTAAGGAGCTCAGCTTGAAATAAAGAATGCAAATGTGTTTTTCTACTTTAATCATTTTTTTAATATATAAAACAGGATCTCATAGAATGTTTATCTGTGAAAAAATTGCCTTGGGAGAAGAATGCTGCTTTAAAAGGCGGAATAGGGAAGAATGGGGAATAGGGAGCCGAGGTGGCACAGTGGTTAGAGTGCAGCACTGCAGGCTACTTCAGCTGACTGCTAGCTGCAGTTCGGCGGTTCAAATCTCACCGGCTCAAGGTTGACTCAGCTTTCCATCCTTCCAAGGTGGGTAAAATGAGGACCCAGATTGTTGGGGGCAATATGCTAACTCTGTAAACCGCTTAGAGAGGGCTGTAAAGCACTATGAAGTGGTATATAAGTCTAAGTGCTATAGTGCTATTGCTAATGTAAATTGCCTTAACAGTGGCCCGGCGATGAGATGAAGGCCATGTCATGAGGACTTGTCCTCTGAAAACATTTCACAAGATGTCATCATGCTGCTGTTAGTGGGAAATGAGGATAAGTATGAATGCGTGGATGGCCTGGCCTTTCCTAACAGGATACACATTAGGAGATTCAATACATCAAGATTGGGAGAGCTGGGTTCACATGACATGGCTGGAAAAATCATCCTGAGGAAGAACAAGATGGTGAGGCAATCAGACTGTCATGAATAGGGAGTCCCAGCCATAGCAACAGAATCCCCTACTCCTGGCCCTTGTGAGTCAGATCTTGAACTGGAGGCTCATCCACCCAACCCATGGGAACACTGCCAGCTCTGTGTGAAAAGACAGAAAGCAGGGAGATAGAGGAGTGCTCAGCTGCGCAGAAAGACATGACACAAGCAGGGACACTTGGGAGCAGCCTGATGTTGCTGGAGTGCCAGCTGGTGACTGAACACTTCCTGGTATTTAAAGCCGCACCTGAATATGCCAGAACAACTTTCTATTATCAGTCTAATTTTGTAGACCGTGCCCTTTGCTTGAAACCACTCTGTAGCTAGTTCTTCATATTCTCTAGCTTTTACTGTTTTTGTTAGAAACCACAACCTTTACTTTAATGATAATGAACACTCCTATGCTTCATGAATGTTGACTGTGTCCCTTGAACATATGATATGATTATATGTTCATATGATATGATATGAAGGTATGATTCTGACTTGGCTTGCTAGAACCACAGTTCTAAAATTGCTGATTCACTGATTCAGCCCGAACAGGACAGAACAGCCATGCTTGATTTTCCCTCAGAATCCTTATATTATGCAGGCCTTCATTTCACACAGAAACATATATCCAGGACTAACCATTTTGGATTGCGGTGATCATATGGCTAATTTTCATATGTACAATACTTTCACAGATGTATCTATTTGTATCAGTGATGGGTTCTAAATCCCATCGCTACTGGTTCACGCATACGCACGCTTCTGCACATGCGCAGAAGCATTTGGGGTGGGTGGGCGGAGCCTCCTGCCACTGCCGCTACCGGTTCATAGAACCGTACCGTACCGTACCGGTAGCAGCCCACTGCTGATTTGTATAGAGTTTTAGAAAGAATGTTGAAAAAAAATAATACTCTTGGTTTCTCTTTTGGCATTTTTTTCTGCAGCAAAGGAGAGCCATCATGTTATAATATAAGACAAGAGAGAAGCTAGAACCTCAGTTGCAGATAAAATAACTTCATTAATTTCATTGTAGCAGTACAAGCATCACTGACAATAGCGGAACTTGTGTCAACTGTACATTTAATGCTAAAAATCCAGAAACATTACCCGAGCTATGCTCTGATGCAATCTGTCAGGGGCTTGTAGTATAATGCGCATTTCTGAATACAGTACTCATTACATAGATTGGGGTGAGTGGGTATGTGAATAGAATCTGCTGTCTCATTTGATAATGTAAGATTGAAAAATGTTTTGAAGCTGTTATGTAATATTTAATGTTAGCCTTGAGGGTCCTTAGTGCTCACTGAGCTTGCTTGTTTTCCTGCAGATGTTTCATTATCCAAACTAGGTAACATCACTGGTGATGTTACCTAGTTTGGGTAATGAAACATCTACAAGAAAACAAGTAAGTTCAGAGAGCACCAAGAACCCCTCATGTCAACCCTGAGCTACAAATATTCTCCTTTATTAATGTTAGCCTTTTTTTCTTCAACATGAATCTTATATGAACTTGCCATCTGCTGCATGATCTCTGTTTAGAAAATTATAAATATATTAGGATAAAACATTGCAGCCCCTTAACACTGCTTAAGAAAGGGAGACTGAAACCTTTCTCAGAAAACCAGAAACCTTTCTCCACTTTGAAAGTTATGCAAGAGTAGTTCTTCTGTTGTCCCAAAACCTGGGTAGACTCCATGGATGGCAGCCATTTTGTACAGCTTTGCCTTACAGAAGAGTTGGAAATAACTGTGCTGTATGTGTCCCAGACTGTGTTTCCATCACGGTTTTGAGAAAAGGCTGAAACATACACAACTGCAGTCTCCCTATTCTACGGACTCTGAGGTGTTAATTTGTGGAAAGTTGAGCTGGTTTGTTTCAGCCTTTTTTCCCCCAACAAAAATAGAGATTTGCCTAAGTCTGTGCATGCTATTCTTTGTCACCCATGGTACCAATCTGAGTTATTAAGTACAAAGCTGACTGCGGCCAGGATTAGGACATCTGTTGTCCCCCAGATATTGCCATGCTAGAACTAGCCCCATTCTTCCTTATTGGCTATGACAAATGGTTGCTAGGAACTATAGTTCAACAACATTGGGAGGGCCAGGGGTTTGTCTCTGGAGCCAATTTAGACTCTGACATACCAGAATATTTAGAACAGATCTGGCTTACTTTTAGACAGAGCAAGAGTCCTGAGTAAAACTTGCAGCTTCTAACATAGGAAAATAGGAAGTGCAATGCTTAATTAAAATATAAATTATTAAAATATAAAGAAATAAACAATGGAATAATTAAAGACTATGCTGACTACCCAACTACAGAGAAAGTTACCTGATTGGTTTTCCTTCCTTCTTTCTAGATTATGTAGCCCATCACTATTTCCTGTCAACAGTCAGACACATATCCAGCTTTTCCTGATTCAGTGAGATGTAGAAATAGATAATCAGTGATTCCATGTAGATATTCCAGAGGAGAGGTAAAAAAAAACCTGAACCTGTAGAAGTCCATGAACAGAAGCAATTTATCCCCTGAACTCTTACCAGATGATGCTTCCCATGAAGACAATAGCATTTTTACTAATTATGGCATCTACTTGGAGTAGATGTGAATCATTTTATCTTTAAAGTGCTTTGCAAATCTCCTGCAGTAGACGTTTGTGGTTAGTTGAGTCTGTTCCCAACTAGCCCATTAACTGAGAAAGGTCTGCCAGGCATTTCATAGAGGATTCAATAATAGTAAAGGTTGTATTTGTTGCAAAATGTATATCTTTGTGCTCTAACCACTTATCAGATTTTAAGAAAGATCTTTCCATCTGGAGAGCGTCCAAACATTGCAGTGGAAATATTGGCCTTCATCAAAGATACCATATCTGACATAAAGCAATTTCCTATATATTTTTATAATGCCCCACTGCTTTTGCTCATTTTTCATCATTTCAAGTTAGTGGTGTAGCTGCCTCATTCTCAGAAAGGGAATTGAAATATTTTTGACCAAGGTAGAAAAAATATCCAAGAAAGGACTGGGAAATCTGTGCCTCTCCACATGTTGTTGAACTATAACTTCTTTAATCTCCATTAACCATGAAAGTAAAAACCACCAAGAGTTGCTTGGAGGAGTTGTTATTAATATTAGAGGCCAAAATCGTCTGGTGCCCTACATTTTCCCATAGTTTTTAAAAATGTCAATAATTTTAAATAGAACCCTATGATGTTCTTCCTGCTTGAATGCTTATCTACAACATCTGTGGACATATAAAGTCTCCACAGACAGACAAGGCATGGACAAACACAATCCTTTCCTCTCTTGTTGCCTTAGAAATCCTCATTCGAAGGTGGCGGGTTTCCCCCCACAATCATAGCAAAAGTACAGAGAAAACACAATGTTACTTGTAACTAACATGGGACAGTGTTTAATGTCATAAAACTGAATTTAATATTTGTTGGGCAAATGCAATGGCTTACCACAGTTAAACAGAGTAAGTAGCAAAATCAGTCTAAGGTAAATTGTCTTATTTTTGTTATTTAATTTTTTTAAAAAATTAACTTTTGAATATTTGCCAAGATGGAATTGTTTCAGCATCCCAACAACCACACTAATCCTATCTCATAAAACCCCTTGTCACATTCGTTCGGATGTTTTATGCCGAGTCAGGCCAGAAGGCTGGTATGCTACTGTGATATTCTGACAGAGTGCTTTGGATTTCAAATGCCACGCCCACTTGGATGGCAATATTTATGGCTTTGTTCACAAGCCTCCTTCTCTGATAAGGCTCCAACTGAGCAGCCATACAATGGTTGCTCAGAGCACAGGGTGTGTTTTTTACAGGCATCAGGGCAGGTGCACCTGTGCTAAAAACTAACATAATAAAGGCTCGTTTACCGATAACCAGATTTTAAGACTAGTATAGGAAGATAAGGCCAATTGCTTTTAATGGGGGGAAATGATAAAACTCAAATACTGATTTCTCAGAGAGATGATCACATTTTTTTTAATCAGATCTGGAAAGATTATATAAGTTATGCTAAGAATAACTCTTCTTTTAATAAATTTAGCGTTATGGGGAAATTATGACTGAATGTTGAGATGTATTGTTCTGGACTATTATCTTGTATTCTTGTTTCGTCTTGCCTTACAGAATATTAAAAATGAAAAAAAAAAGAATGATAATACCAGAGGGAGGAGGAAAGTGGTATGAGAAAGCAGTAAGTTACATAACTATCTCATTGTCTTGGTAGGTCAAAATTCCTAGGGAGGAAAAATACTGGATTCTGCTGTTGAACTTGTAGACTATCTAGGAAGAACCAGATTAGTAAAATGATAGATAAAAAGGCACCTTTTTTTTTTGCATTAAAAGCACACCATCAAATGCTAGATGTAGAAGGAACAAGAAAGTTCCTTCAGTTTCAGCCAGGCCGATGCTATGAATCCAATATCCTAAGAATAATCCACATACATACTATCATAACACTCATCAGTGGGCCAACTCCTTACTCTATCACCCCAAATGCTCTCTGGAATCATCAGATTTTCAGCAGGTTTCTAAATATTAGGGTGATAGAGTTTGCCAACCTTATATCTGGTGGGAGATATAAGACAAGAGCTTTTGCACGAAATGCTCTCCTTGGAGCCCTTTTTTACATGAATTTGGGATCCTTAGCAAGTACTCTCTGCCATCATGTATTCAATGGGCAGGTTCTATTTGGTGTTTGTAGCGTCTCAAGGCGCTACACGCCGGTCCGCTTTGAAAGCGGGAGAGGAGCCGTTTCCTGATTGGCTGACCCGACTGACAGCTGACTATTTAAGGACCTGTCAGACGGAGACTCGCTGCTTCGCAATCCTAGAGCTGTCACTGTTAGCCGCACTGTTACCTGTAAGAAACGGTTAGATTTAATGTTATTCTGTCTTGCCTCCATTCTTTCCCACTCTGTTCCCGGAACAGAATAGTGTTAGCAGTCTTAACCAGACCCGAAGCCATGTAAGTAACAACAGGCAGTTTGAATTGCACTTGGAAACCAACTGGCAGCCAATGCAGTTTCCATAATACTGGTGCTTTATGTCTATACTCTATAGTTGTTTCTACATTTTGAACTAGGTGCAGTTTCTAGATGATCTTCAGGGACGCTCCCTTGTAGAGTTCATTACAGTCATCTCACCAAGCATTGGCAAGGATTTGAATGACTATTGCCAGCACATTTGGTTCCAGAAATGACCACAAATCTGGGCAAATACCCTCCTGACACACTCACAATTGTTTTTCTAGTAGTTATTATTTGTTTATTTTTTATATCCCGCCTTTATTAATTTTTTATAAACAACGCAAGGTGGTGAATACACCTTCCTCCTTCTATTTTCCTCACAAAAACAACCCTGTGAGGTGAATTGGGCTGAGACATAGTGACTGGCCCAAAACACCCAGCTGGTTTTCATAGCTAAAGTGGAACTAGAACTCACAATCTCCTGGTTTCCTGGCTGATGCTTTAACTATTAGACCAGATTGGCTAATAGGAGCCAAGAGTCCAGGAAAATCCCCGAATTATATACCAGTTCTTTATTGGAGAGTACAAGCCCATCAAAAAGCTAAGATTGGTATTATCCCATGCTCAGTCTCTGAATCAATAGCTACTTCATCTTGCTATGGTTAAGTACCAACCTATTTCTCTCCACCTAGACCCTTACAGCTTCCAGACACCTTGTTTAACTTCTACTAGATTTTCCAGATGGTCTGTAGAGATGCAGAGCTGGTCATCATCAGCATATTGAGGATAATGGGCCCAACTATCAAATAACATGTCAGTGGTTTTGTGTAGTTGTTAAAGAAAATGTGGGAGAAAGCTGAGCATGAGAGTGTGCGAGAGCC
Source organism: Thermophis baileyi (assembly GCA_003457575.1). Lineage (NCBI taxonomy): Eukaryota > Metazoa > Chordata > Lepidosauria > Squamata > Dipsadidae > Thermophis > Thermophis baileyi. The sequence continues at coordinate 7,662,783 of QLTV01000974.1, read as the reverse complement.
TGTGGGAATGTGCAAAGGAATGCAGATTAGGTATGGAGAAGCAGTACAGCCCAGAAGTAAGAGCTGTGAAAAGAAAGCATTTGAAAGACATACTACCTTAATTAACTCACTAAAAATGTGACTGGGAATTCACTCTTATGGTTTTCAATATTATATTTTATCCCAGCTGAGCATTAAAGATGCCTTTCTGAAATCCCTGAATTTCTTGCTTCTTTGACTAGCCAGCTATGTGGGGTTTAACATTGTGACAACCCACGCTGGAGTGCTCCTGGGCTCAATCTTTCTTTCCTCACACAAAACAACTAAAAAATCTTCTCGGGGAAAAAATGAAACCACTTTAAATTGATGCCTGTAACTCACACTCCTCACAGATGTCCAGAAGGATGCTATTCTCAATGGTACTGATGGTTTCTGACAAGTCCAGCAGGGCTAACAGAGTCATGCTTCCTCTATCCATTTGATACTGTGGATCATCAATGAGACACCATTGTTGTTTCTGTCTCATGCCTGAGCCTGATCCCTGGATGAAAAGGGCCCAGCTAATGTGCTTTCCCCAGAATTCTTTACAGCTACCATTCCACTACTTTCTCAACAGCTTTCTCTGAAAATCAAAGGTTAGAAACTATTTGATAATTATCTTAATAAAGATGGGTCTGAAGGCAGCCTGTTGATGGGTACACCAATCCTCTTCTGGGACATTGATATTTTCCCCTTCGACAACAAAACCCTCACAAAGGCCCAGTCCCAGACTCAAGCTGCAGATAGAAACGAGGAAGGGCCAAACGTACTGGAACTGGACAAAATAAAAAGATATAAAGATCTATTAAAGGAACAAGGAGAATTGAAAACAAGAGCAGAACTAAAAGAGCAGGGTATAGAAATTGACTGGTGGCCGTATGTACAGATTCAAACTAGACACAAAAAAGACCTAGAACAATATGGATTCCAAAAAGAGGAACACGAATTAGACAAGATTAATACAAGGCCCAGAGGATAAAATGATTAAAAAAAATTATAACTATTTACTGAGATATAAAATGGAAGAGGAGGTAGTGAAAGAGGTGATGATAACATGGGCAAAAAAATTCGGCTGCAACATCGAATTGGAGAAATGGGAGAAAATTTGGAACCAAAACTATAAATTGACGATGTCTGTGGCATACAAAGAAAATATTTATAAAATGTTCTACAGGTGGCACCTTCCACCAGCAAGGATAGCAAAAATGTACCCCAACACATCAGCAGAATGTTGGAAATGCAAACAAAAACAAGGAACATACTACCACATGTGGTGGTTATGTCAAAAAGCAAAGCAATACTGGAATAGGATAAGGAAATGGATCGAAGAGATAACAAATCAACAAATAGATATGAAACTGGAATTATTTTTATTAGGAATACTTACAGGGAACCAGGACAAAAAACCACAATATTTAATTTTACATATTATAATAGCGGCAAGAATAGCATATGCACAAAATTGGAAGAACAACAAAATACCGTCGGAGGAATGCGTGATTAGGAAAATCCTAGAGTGCGCAGAAATGGACAAACTCACAAAAGAAATAAATGATAAAGAAGAATCAGAGTATTATAAGATATGGAACAAATGGTATAAATGGCTAGTTGACAGGTGTAAAGTTTAAGAAAGATCAATTTCAAAGAAGGTATAGAAGTAAGAAATGAGCGATGAATTTGGAGAAATGGAATCGACATATAAGGAATGACTGTAATATTGTATAGTATAATAGAAACATATATAATGATGTTATATGTATAATAAATTGTAATATGAAAAAGAGGGACAAATGGATGTAAAATCGATGTAAATCGATATAGAAAGATTGTAAAAAAGTAGATTGTAAAAAATCTTTTTTCGAAAATGTTCAATAAAAATTATTAAAAAAAAAAAAGAAACGAGGAAGGGCAGAAGACCCAAAGTCAGTGAAATGGAGTTGGGCACAATCTAGAACTTTTCTTCTTAACACAAAGAGCCCTGATGGAGTCAAATATTATGAAAGATTTGATCAGTCATCAGAGAAAAGCAAGCTACCCAGTATGACTCACTGAAAGAAAATTGATAATTAGAAAGGCAGAATCGGATGCAGTCAATTCCTTTAAGCGATCATAACCCCAAACTAACAAGATAAAATTATAATAAAGCATGCTAACAACATCTCCTATAGTGAGACTTTTTAGGCAACATCTAATATTATGCAAGATTATTTTCATTAATCTAAAAGACTCTTTTAATCTTCTCTTCCCCTTGCAGCTTCTAGAGCCTCTCGAGTTGCTCTGCCAACTTCCCCAGATTTTTCAAGATTTAGGCCAGGGAATGTGTAGATGGGCCTGCCATCAGGGTATGATGACATTCATAAAAGCCATGGTTTACTATAAGAAGTGGTCTTGAATCAAGACTCTGGATTGAAGATGGTACCTGCCGGAACCTCCTTAACTGAAGTACATATTTTCCTTGAACTGCACTACTATCATGTGAACCCAGGAAAACACATAGTTTCTTCATGGAGATGCTGACAGATGCAGCAAGCACACCCTCACCTGGATCCATCTGCAGTCCATTAAAACAACATGACCCAGGGTAAATCATGAGAGATACTATTGTAGGAAGTTAGCACCCACCCCTCCCCTAGGAAAATGAAATATTTTAGGAAATATTAAAAGGGCAGAATATTTCCCCTAAAAGGGAGGCAGAAACTCAGCCCCCCCCACCTTTGTCAATGGGCCATTAAGGCCTGAGCCAGTCTATTCTACATAACAAAGATCTACCCCCTTCAGACCATAGTAGAAATTGCCCAAAGCCCTTTCATTACATCATCACCCAGCAAGGCTCAACCAAGCCTGGTACTCAGGACAGCTTACAGAGTTGCCCCTGCATGGCCCCATGGGAGTCTGACAACCAATCAGAACACAAGCTCAAATTCAAAACCCAACAGAGGGCAAAAAATCCAGGCACTCCCAGCATCTCGGCCCTTTTTTTGCCCAGGAGCCATGTGATCCTGTTCATCAATAAACCATCTTTCCAAGCAGTCTCCATGTTTCCAGTGTCTTTCTCTCCACTTGGAACTGAACCCAGATGGACATTTCTTCCAATACTATGAAAACTACCTTATATTAATTAGACAAGACACAAAGTTTTCCAGTTCTCTCAAATTTAGAAAGAGAAGCAATAGCCAGAGCAATAGCGCTTAGACTTATATACCACTTCATAGTGCTTTTACAGCCCTCTCTAAGTGGTTTACAGTGTCAGCGTATTGGCCCCAACAATCCAGGTCCTCATTTTACCGACCTCAGAAGGATGGAAGGCTGGGTCAACCTTGAGCCTGGTGAGAATCGAACTGCTGGCAGTCAGCAAAATTAGCCTGCAACACTGCATTCTAACCACTGCGCCACCACGGCTCTCAGAAGACATTGTTCTCTGCCTTTTCTCTCTCCCTTTCGGGTATACAGTATAATAAGATGAAGCAGAGGTATAGAACTATAGGACATCAGTCAGTACAATTGCAGTATAGATTTTACTAGCAGAGATTCTAGGGGGGGAATGAAGTATCTATTTTTCTACAGCAGCCATATTAAAATAAGAGTTCATTAGGGCAGGTCTATTTCATCCAACTAATTTAAAACAACAATCAGCGGAAAGCAACAGGAGCCACATCAAGCTCTTTCTAAAAACACCGAAGAAAAACTCAATGTCGCAGCAAAACTATTTAGACAGTTTTAAAATCCTAAACGAATGAAAGGAGGTGCTTGCCTGATGCCAAAAGGTTAATGAAAGTCCCAAGCAGGGGTGGGTTCTAACCTACCTCGCTGCTGGTTCGCTTCCTCCCGCGCCGCATGGCCGCGCCTCGTGGGTGCGTGCGCTTTGCGCGCGCATGCGCAGTGCAAAAAATTAAAAAAAAATTCTCCCCCCCCCCCAAAAAAAGCCAAAACCAAGATGGCGATTCATGTGCAGTGCTGGACACTCGGCTTCTGCGCATGTGCAGAAGAAAAAAAACCCGGAAAAAAATTCCCCTCCCAACCCCCCCCCCAAAATCCAAAAAAATCCCAAAAAAAGATGGCGGTGTCCACGGACCGGCACCGACCGAACTGGCTCCGTGACATCATCGTGACATCATCAGCGGGTCACTACCGGTTCGGGCGAACCGGTCCGAACCAGGAGGAACCCACCTCTGGTCCCAAGGGAGTCTTTATGGGGAGAATGTTCTGTAACTGAAGAGTTTTTGCTTAAAAGCAATCCGACTATCTCCGACCTCAGTTATTTAGAGCAGAGAAGCAACAAAAAATATTTCAATAGGATAGAAAGAGACATTCCTTTGCATATCAGGATCCTAACGCAACAGGGTTTTAAGGTTAACAACTGCATAATGAATTGACCCAAAAAAACTATTTTAGTCATTGCAGTGTAAATCAATTAATATTTTTTTTCATTGCAGAAAACTTTTTCCCTAACATTCATTTACAGATGGATAATACAATCAGATTGCCTTGCAGTACATTCTTGGCATAATAGAAAACCAGAGGGTGGAGCTCTAATACCTATATAGTATTTGGTAGGAGATACTGATAATCAGTAAAAGAAGCTGGATTCTAACTTACATTCCCAAATAACCTTGAAAACCTTCTTTGTCCTTTCATGACACTCAAAATCTACCCTTGGAAAGTAATCTCACCATATTTTCAACTAACTGTAGTTTTGCAAGTCAAAGGCGTGAGAATTTCTTTAAAAAATAAATTCATAGTACCAAGCCATTTTTTCTTGCAGGTAATCCAACATCCCGCATGGATTATTTTAGAATAGATAAAGGGGAAAATAATTGACATTTCAGGGCTCCACTCCTCCCTGCCCAGATTGTCATTTCGTGCTTCAAAATTGTTTCTGGGTTCCAAATAACTTACTATAAATGGGGAGGGGTGGGAAGAGTTACCAAAAATATAGGTAGTCCTCAACTTACAACCGTTCATATAGAGACTGTTTGAAGTTACAACAGCACTGAAAAAAAAGTGACTTACAACTGTTTTTCACACTTACGACAGTTGCAGTTGATCAAAATTCAGACACTTGGCAACTGACTCATATTTATGACAGTTACAGTGTCCCAGGGTCATGTGATCACCTTCTGACAAGCAAAGTCAATGGGAAAGCCAGATTCACTTAACAACTGTGTTACTAACATAAGAACTGCAGTGATTCATTTAACGATTGTGGCAAGAAAGGTTCATTAAATGGGGCAAAAATCCCTTAACAATTGTTTCGCTAAGCAACAGAAAATTTTGGGTTCAATTGTGGTCATAAGTCAAAAGGACTCCCTGTATCTGAGCACTTGCAACTTGACACAGTGCACTGGCTTAAATCACAGTGCCATTAACACTACTAACAAATAATGAAATTTGTCTTTCCAGCCTTGAAGCTAAGTGTTTTTACTTGTGGCTCAGCTCCATTTCAATATGGACAAGCAAAATAATAAAATGAAAACTTTATTACCATATATAATCCTGATTTGGCTAAACCCTACCTTTAAAATATTAAAAGAAAAATCAAAACCCTCTTTGGCTGCAAAACCCAGGATTATTAACTGCTTCATTTCCTATACATATCTATATATTTTGTTTGTATCCTGCCTTTATTATTTTTACAAATAACTCAAGGCAACGAACATATCCTACGCACCTTCCTCCTCCTATTTTACCCACAACCCCCCTGTGAGGTAGGTTGGGCCAAGAGAGAGTGACTGGCCCAAGGTGACCCAGCTCGTTTTGATAGGAATGCTATATCATTCCTACATATGTCAACCCTTTTATAAAAAGTAGAGGTTTTTGTAATTCAGAGGTGCCAGAATTTTGTAATTACATTTGATCACAATGTAGAAACATTAAGTCATGGATTTTTCTTTCTCTCTGAAGGTGGGTTGTTTTTTTTTCGTTTCAACCTAATGCTGGGAAGAAATTGTGTAGCAGGATTCTGTCTGTCCATCTGTCTGTCCTTGCATGGTAACTTCCAAAAACTGGAAGAGGCACACAGTCCCAGAAAAAAGCAGAAACACATGCAAACATGTTACATATTTGCAGCTTTGCATGCTTCCTTTATTTTGTTACTCAAGGAACATCAACACCTTCATTTTTGTTTAACACCATACTGGAGAGGGAAAAAACCCACCGTTCTATGCATTGGTAACAATACTGAATCTGTTATACAGACAAAGTACAACAAATTACATTAAAAGTTTGAACTGGTTGTCATTTTCGTCTAAAGTCTTCTTCATTTCTTGTTTCACGCCTGGCCTTTGAACAAGTACAATAACATTTTCTCTGGGGGGAAAAAATGATTTAGCGTATGGCACCTCTGGAAAAAAACCTTGAATGTGATTAACTTAATAAAATATATTGCGATTGGACCTACGGGGCCTGACTTTGGGGTACGACTTCTTTTTCAAACTCTACAAAGCACGGGAAGATAAGTCGAGAGTTGATTAAAATTGAGAGTTGAACAAATCTGTAATCATCAGTTTGGGAGAATGTAAAGATAAACATGTATTGAAGTGAAACAAATACTAATACAAATGTGGGTCAATTTGCCCAGGAAAATTGAATCCATTGCCCATGAATTGCGATGGTGGCAATCGTTTGAAGTTGGGGTTTGGATTCAATTAGATTTTAATGTGGTCTCTTTAAAACACAAAAAATATACATGAGTTGCTAGAGTTCCAGCTGAAGAGCGAAATGCGTGCAATGGTTGCGGCCACATGATTTTAATATTAACCATGCCAGAAGCGCATTCATCATCTGCAGCAATACAGAAACCCTCATGATAAATTGCTCCTAGTCTCTTCTCTTCCCTTGATTAATATTCAGCTTCTGCTACTGCCTAAGATGAAACACCGTATCTATCATTACCAAAGAAGGAACATAATAAAGTTCTGACACAACCAATATTCCGGAGATATAGCATAGCAATAGTATATTTGATCAAGGAAGGTTCGAGAAAGAACTTTTGACATATTAGGGAAATTGCCCTATGATTCTAACTGCAACAGACCAAAGCCGCTGAGAACTGATGGCGGGTTATATACCCTTTCCACTTATATTTCACGCTTATGACGAAAGACAATATTTTGTGCCATTCAGCTCTTATTCATTTTGGTGCCTTCTAGTCAGTGTTGACTCCTGATGACTGTCTAGACAAGCCCCTGCAGTTTTCTTGGCAAGGTTTTTCAGAATTGGCTTGCCATTGCCTCCTTCCTAGGGCCGAGAGGGAGTGACTGGCCCAAGATCACCCAGTTATGCCTAAAGTGGAACTAGAACTCATGATCTCCTAATTTCTAGCCTGATGCCTTAACCACTACACCAAACTGGGTGTTTAACCAAACTGGCTCTCGAGTCAAGAGTAAGTAAAATTGTGCTAATCTCATCTTCACATCCAATTGAAACAAACCTAAACATTTTGCGCGGCAAGGGTTTTTCACAGAAACATATTTGTAGGCTATCTGTTCGGCTGCAGAATAAAACAACAGATCAGCAGAGGTTATATATAAATACTGCTCTCCCCTTTCAGAGAATTTAAATGCCTGCATTTTAATTTGTTCAAACAATTTGACAGATTTAAGATGAAAACACATCCGTTACAGCAGGACAAAAAAAGAAATATTCTAGCCGAACAATATACATCAGTAATGACATTTCTAGATTCTGTAACAGGGAGATATGCCAAGCCTTTAGTGACCCAAATTCAATGATATCAGTAAGACGTACGGTATCAACCAGCCAAGCTTCCTAATCAGCCAGCCCTGTCTGATATATCAATGATTGGATTGCGCTACTCTAGAGAAGGAAGAAAAGTGAGTTATGCAAATAGTGAGATGTGCAAATACCCTGTTCTCCAATTACTTTAATTAAAGAAGGTGATGAGTATCTCTGTTCCAAAAAGAATATGGAAATTTTGGATGCCTGGGTAAGGTCAATATAGCCAGCAGGGGCACTAGCAATCCGAGGTAGTACATTCCAGCAACAGATCAATCACATAAAGCTGCCAATGCTGGTTTTTCCTATAAATTTTAAGCTATTGCACAACTCAAGATTTAAAACCTAACTGAACCATATCCATATGCTTTCCTTCTTGATCAAGTATATAACAAGGTTCCCTCCACCACTATTATTCCCTTAACAGTTTTACTATCCCATTGCAGAAAATTATTGAAACCTAAGTCTACCAAGAAATGAATGGGGCCTATTTACAAGCAATGGATACTAGTGTTTACTTAGGGCAGGATTAACTGTTTTAAAAGACCCAATCCAGTCTACCCTACCTTGTCCAGCCTGAATAAAAACCCTGCACATCCAATCCTGCAGCATAAGGGCACCCATGTCCTTTTGATGACGATTTCTACACTAAGCTAATTCAGACATATTATCAATCTCTTCCCCTCATGATGCCACTCCACCTCACTCAGGCAGAGAATTAAAGTGTCTTCTGCAGACTCTACTACACTTCAGTTTAGAAGCAAAGCTTCACAATACGCTTTCTTTAAGAGTTGGGCATATTTATGTTGGACTGGAAATGGGTTGGGAAAATAACAGCATCACCCAGCAAGGTATAATTCAAAGAAGAATATAACTGAAATGATCTAAGTAGAATTCAGGAAAGTTCTTCCTTGACTTTTAAATCAGTCCCAACATCCTTTGCCTTGTGGTATTTTCAACTCCTGACCTCCCAGCATAAGTGTTAACAGAAACTGATTCATAACTATATAACCTTTCTCTAGTAACATTTTCTAAAAACAATAGCTTAATGAGTCCAAAGTAAAACATTAAAGGAACAGTAAAATTGTAAATGTTAAATGTGGATATTTTGTTTTTACAGTGGGGCTCTTTAAGTGGGACCTTCTACAAAAGATTGCATAATGAATGTAATTCTATTCACCGTTCTCACTCATAGCAAAGGCCCATTTCTAACCAGCCATCTGTGTTTTTCCTTAAAAATTACAGCGGCTAAATAGGCTTTCTCCCAGCCTAGAAGATACCTGCAAAACTCCTCGCTCCCCACCCCCTCTGCTCATCCCTACTATGTGGGTGGAGAAGCTGCCTGTTTTGGTTACATAAGGAATGGCACTCGCACCCAATCCACACAAATAAAGGAAACGGTCTCACAGACACACAAGTTCTGAATGGGGCATCATGGCTACATTAATAGCCACGCGTATACTATACTCAGATGGTTTTTAATTAAAAGCAATAGGGTAAAAGCCTAAGAGAGAACAGGGAAGGCTTACAAGCCCAGCTTTGGGGAGGCTTTTGCTTACATCAGAGTGGCTGCTGGTGGGAAGATAACAGGCTCTGCCCGCATACACAAGATGCAACATTCAATCTTTAGCTGCTGTTGGAGCTTGCCTATTTGTTTTACTGAAGTTCTTGGTTTACATCTTTGGTAACATTCATTTGAAGGGCTAAACAGAGGGAGAATCTCATTCCTATTCAGGCACAGTTCTTTGTGGACTCTGTCCTGTCTTTTGGAAGAGAAACCAGGATATTGGGAAACCAGGACAATGTCACTAGTGGGAAAAAAAACCTGAATTAAGCTATATTGTCCTCTAAAGGTAAAGTCTCCTTCAAAGTCCAGCCCTGATGGCCTCGTAGAAACATCCATACAGTTTTCTTACTAACAGTAAGAGATTTGTCATTGTCTTCAGCCAGGGTGTAGTTCCATCATACGCTGATTGCAGGATGGTGGCTTTTCTTCTTCTTTATTTTATCTCCAATGTCTGGAAGGGGAACCCTGAGATTCTCCCACCTGCACTTTTGAAATAATTTACCTGTTTAATCTACACTGTGCAAAGAAGAAACAGCCATCACTTCTTAATGCCTGCAGCAGTTTTTGGTAATCAAACGAGCCAGCTCTTTGGAATACTGACTTGGTGGCTTTGAATGGAAAATTCCTTCAGACTCTTTTGGGGAAAGGATCCCCAACTCATGTCCGTTTGCGTTCTGTGTGGCCATAAATATTGCCTTCCCTGATGCCTCTTCTTCTCTTATTGACACTTCTACATTCCATCTTGCAAAGGGTTCGGTTACTAATTCCTTGGACTCAATCCTGCATGGAACTTTGCCCAAAGTCTGTCCCTGTGATTTTTTTTTTTAACTCGCTGCAAGAAGGGCATTTTGCATCTGCTCAGAGATAACCTGCATTATTTCCCAAAGAAATAGGACCTTGGCTTGAAATTTGGTGCTGGGGGGTAGATGCTGCTGTAGACCAAGGTCCTCTGTAAGCACTGCATTGTCCAGCAAGCTCTTTCTCCCTCCCCCCTGCCCCCCCCGCTTTTTCCACTGCTACGAAGTCCAATTCCTTGACTGTTCCTTGTTCCTCGAGACAATTTTGGTTTCCATCCTTTGTCACGAGGCAGTCGAAGGACGGTGCTTTATGCAGCTCGCAGGGTGCAGACCCCGACTTCGGCCAAGTCACGAAAAATTCCAAGGATATCTGGACAGCTCTCGGCCCCTTGCCCACCTCCTTGCTGCTTTTACCAGACGGCCTGTCACCCTCCTCCAACATGACAGCACTTCCAGGGAAAGATTTAAAATAAGAAAGCTGCCTCGGCCTATTTAGCTAGTCACGTGGAGCGAGGCCATGCCCGTCTCGGATTTTGCTACGTGCGTGGCCTATTCTGGGTTGGGCAGCCGCCGCAAACCCGAATCATAACGCCCCCCCCCCCCGATGATTAACCAAGAGGCGGAAGCAGCAGGAAGCAAGCGATCCATGTAGCTCCGGTTAATTTCCAAAGGGATCCTGCGATTCCTGATTAAAGGCGTCCAAGCTGGAACGGATACAGGGGCGAGGGAAGAGGCCGAAGGGCGGGGAAGGGTGAACCCATCCCATCTAAAACAGTCCCGATCGGCTTCGACGCTTAATGTGCCTTTTCCGACTGCAACTCTTAAAAAACAGTAGATGGACGCAGCGAGACGGGGAAACGTGACTGCGAAAAAGCAAAAAGCCTTCCGCCGGGGGAGCTTTACCGCCTAATCTGCAGGGCTGATCTCAATCAACCCTAGCTCTGATCCGTCAGTTGAGCTGACGCGCTTCTCCCGCCTGTACTCGTGAATGGACGCCGCCTGGATTCTCTCCTCCTCCCCCGCCAACTTCCCTCCCCCGCCCCGCTTCGCCCTTTCCGCGTTGTTTGCGAAGAGGCGCTAAAGAACTCCTTGGGGCCCCCCATTCGAGAGCCATCTCTTGGAAACAACGTATACGTTGTATCTCCTGCCTTCCCTTGTCAACAGTCTCGGTTTCCTCCTCCTCTCTTCCCCTCCCCCCTTTTGCAAAGCTGAAGACGACCGGGAGGGGAGAGGGAGGGGGGAGGAAACCAGCAGAATAATTACTGAAGCTCCAACACGCAGAGCTTTTTCCTTGACGCACTGACTCCCGATGAGCACTTTCGAAGCATGAAGAAAACCTATATCAATGTTCCCCTTTCTTCTCCCCCCCCCCTTTTTTTTCTTACGTGAGCCTCTCTACAAGTTCACTTGCACATGGATGACCTCCTCCTTCCACACCTTCCAAAATAACCCCAGCTTAATAGGGGGCGGCGAGGCTTCTGAAGGACCCCGCTTCCTCTAGAGGAGCAGGGGTTGAACCATAGACGTTTCAGCGAAAGGGTTTTACAATGGCAGGCTCACGGAGGGAATTGCTTTGTGTGGTTCCTGGCACCAAAGGTTTGCCACCTTTCCAATCAACGCGCTAAACGAAAAGGTACCTTAAGCGCTCTCGATAACCGATCAAATTGCCTCGCTAGCATTCCTCGCATTCAAGAGAATTCTCGCCTATCGCAGTGCTATTTAGGAATGGCCGTTTGACACGTCGTTATAGGCGGCAAAAACGGAAAGATGAATGAAACTGCCCCAAGCACGTCTGGAGGAAAATTGCAAATCGCTGGGGCTCACGGGAGATCGCCAAACTCAGCAGAACTTTCGCAATGTGGTCTTTGGGGGTCATTAAGAGAGGAAGGATGGAAGATTTTGTTTGTCTGTTCTTACGGTCGCTTTTACCCCTTAAAAATAGATTCAAAAGATTTAGACTCGAGCTCCCTTGTTTGAAACCTCCCTCTTAATCAAATCAAACCACAACAAACTGTTTAGTCACAGCACCTCTTTCCAAAACAAACACAGGTCCCCAGCCTAGGGAAGCGTGCCACTGCTTCACAGCAGGTCTCTGCAGTGGAGAAGTCAGGAAAGGTTTAATCTTTCCTAAGTGGCGACGAATGCGGATGTTGTGAGGCAGGGTGGCTATGGCGTGCAAACAGAGAAGATCAGTACTGGCAAAAGGGACGAAGGGAACCTGGAAACTAAATAATGAGCTGCAATCGCGAGCGATTTTAATGCACCAGTCTCCATTCCCTCACTCCCTTTAGAGCAGCCTCTTCATATATAAAACTTCTGCCCGCTTTTCTGCCTCCGGCGTTCCTCCTTGCGCCCCCCCCTCCCCCCACACACACCATTTTGCAGTATTTGCATTGTCACCGGTCTCCCTGCTGTAAGGCAAGTATCTCCAAGGCGTCGGATTTCCCTTCATCATCACAACTTTTGCCTGCAGGGGGATCCCATGAGAATGGCCCTTAGCTGTCCGAGGTGCTGAAATAAAAGTCCCGTTGCTGCAGTGAGGCTTTTAGGTGCGCACCTCTGCCTTGGATGGATTTCTGCGGCCGTTGCGACAGAGTCCGCAGCAGTGGTGTTCGCTGTCCAGGGTACTGAAATGGAATCTGTAGTCGAAGAATGTTGCCCAGCGTACAGGAAAAGCTTCCGCTATATACAATTTTTCCTCCCCACCTCTTTTTATAGCTAGTCACACCGATTCTGCACCAAAACGCGGGAGGAAGAAAAGTGATTTCAGCCAGCAAAACACAATCACTTAGTTGAACCCTATCTTCCTTTCTCCCTCGCACGCACTCACTCTCTCACACACAGTGAGGCACACACAGACAGACACAAAACCACGCAAATACTGCAGAAGAACTCTTACGTGTAAAGAATGCACCACCCGATTCTTTTTTAAAATAATAGCAAATCAGACGCAGAAATGAATGTTTCTTTTCTTCTCCTTCCCTCTCGTTTGCTCTATCGGAAACAACAATATGGTTGGAAAAATATCACCGTTTCTCCCAGCCTGCCATAGTTCTCCCTTCCTTCCACGGCTTTAGCCGTGGAAGAGCTTCCGAAGGCAAGCAGGGGGCTTTCATCCTCTGCTTTCCCTTACCTTCGCTCCAGATGAGTTCTGCTCGGTTGCCTCTGTGGAGGGTTATGAGACTGGGGTGTGCTGCTGCAGTTGGGAAGTAAGAACAGCCGCTGCCGCTCCTGACCTCCCCAAATCTCCTTCTTCAATGGAATGGGAGCTGTGCCCTCATCAAAGATGGCCGTCGCTCCCAACGTCAGCAGCTTTTAATAGACATCTATTGAGAGGCAGAGGGGGGATGGGAGGAGAGGGAAAGAGGACGGGGTGGGGGGAGGCGGAGGCAGGCTGGCGTCTGTGGGAGCTTGACTCATCAGAAGCTGCTGTTGCTGCACTGTACCGCAATCCTTTGCATTTTGCTCCACTTGTTATTAAATAGGATAAATTCGTTTCAAATTGTGTAAAGAACATTAGTTTGAAGTGACCTGGACCGCATTCTATAATATGAATAGATTTTGCTTATCCATATGGAGCTTTTTTTTTTCTTTTTTCTTTTTTTTTTGCGAAGGTTTGATTGAATAGTGGAGAGAAGGAGAAATAATGCGGTAGTGATTTGTTTTCACCAAAGGGGTGGTGCAAAAAAAAAAAAAACCTTGAAAGAAAGAATGAAAGGGTATCCCTCTGAAGTCCCCAGTAACTCCATATATGGCCTGTCGACGTGGGCTTCTATTTTTATGTATGCTTTTCTTCTGTATTGCTTCCTATGTTTCAACAGATCACCTTTTCTGACAGAGTGGAGGAGAGTCTCTAAACATGTTATAGTGCAAAAATTTAAGCTCTCTTTTTCTACATCGAGCAATGGAATCAAACTGCTTAAGTAAATACAGCAGTTCATCTGTACTTTACAATGCAGTTCTGCCAGATGTGATTTTCTCAGAACTAATCTTTTCAATAAACATATATTCCTTTAAAAAAAAATAGCAAACCAATAGAACAAATCTAATCCTCTCTAATTATACTTATTTTACTCAACTTGAAAGTGCAAGCTAAACTGTTAACAGAAACCTATTTCTTAAAAGGAAGGCTTCTTTGCTGTTAAAAACTACAACACCAAAAACTAGCTGATGCATAAAAAATGCTTCTAGAATATGATTTAAAACAAGTAGACTTCAAACACACGAATCAAAATCTTCCTCTACTGTAGAGCAATCATAATGAAGCATCTCTGTCTCATCCATAAGTAAACAAACAATCTGATGACATGAAATGGCATATTTTTCACAAAGGACCATTCTGAGTTGCAGAACTGAGAGAAAAGCAATTATTAAATACTTTAGTAAAATAAAATAGTTTATCAAGCATTGTGGGCTTGAGAGCTCTGCAGGAAAGTAGAAATAATGTTATACATCCCTCTTTAGTGTTTCCATGTCCCTTTTCCCCACTAAAAACTTAATTATTGGCTATGCACTGAATATTTAGAAAGCTCTGTCCTCACAAAAATACCAGTAAATGTTCTGAAATGAGGTGAAGAGGATATCTGGTAAGTAAAAAAAGAGAAATAAACAATGATGATCACAGAAGTAGGCAACATTCCACAGTTAATGTGACTATTGCTAGGTGTTAAAGGGACTGGGATGGGATGGAGTTCTGGTCCTATTAAAAGTTCACCTATTCACATATAGTCCAACCTGTATTCCCAAGTCTTCAGACTAATGGGTCTAAATCAAGGGAGTCTAACTTTGGTAACTTTAAGACTTGTGGACTTCAACTCCAAGAACTCCCCAGCACCCCTAATCTAAATCAACAGTAAAACTCTCATTTTTCCTTTATGGGACTTGCATTGAAGGGGGGGAAATGCTGGGCTGGAATTGAGACAACCACTCTAATTGTAGTTTAATTGCACATTTTACCCTGGCCTTTTTTTTTTTTTTTTAAAAAGGCAAGCTGTATTAATAAATACAATAGCAAAGCTCCCATTCAATGAGACAGGAATATAAACAGCAAACAACCACAACATAGCCCAGTTATCGCTATTATTAGTGGGGAATTGTGCTTAAGAACAAATTATTATTTTATTTGTTAAATTTATTTACCACCTATCTTGCCACTCTACCCTAAGCTACTCTAGGCTGCTTACAATAATAAAAAGGAAGAAAATGAAATGAGTATAAACAGAACAGAAGTAAAATAATGATAAGACTATCAAAAGTAGATTTGCCTCACTTCATGTAATTTATAATTTTCATCTGTAGGAAGTTAGCACCCACCCCTCTCCTAGAAGAATGAAATATTCTAGGAAATATTAAAAAGGCAGAATATTATATTTCCCTGGATGAGAAATGGAGAAACATGTTTTTTAGGCAGGAAGCAGACTCACTCTTAATAGCCCCCACCCTCCTCAATAGCCCACAGCAGATGTCAGCACTTAAGAGATAAAGAGATAGCTAAGTCTATTCATAAGCAAATGCCCTCACCCAAGATCCAACAAAGGTAGGATTAGCCCTCAGCCATGATAGGAATTGCCCAAAACCCTATTCATTACATCATCACCCAGCAAGATTCAACCTGGCCCCATGGGAGTCTGACAACCAATCAGAATACATTTCTTACACGGGAACAGGAAGCTCCAAGGTGGGGCCCAAGAGAGGGTATAAATCTATCTCCCTCTCTCACCCATGTGCTTTTTTTTGCCCAGGACCTCAAAACCATGTGATCCTGTCCACCATTAAACCATCTTTCCAAGCAGTCTCCATGTTTCCAGTGTCTTTCTTCCCACTTGGAACTGAACCCAGATGGACATTTCTTCCAACAATTCCAAAAAAATCACTTTATGTGGGAAAGTGCTATTATGCAATTGTTGTCAGCACAGTGAATTTGCACATGAAAACCTGCCAAAATTACTTCCCACTAAAATTATTTGAATATTTTCCCACCAAAACCTCATTCTGCCTTCACCTATACATTTGCTATCATGTTGTACAATTGTTCTAGTTGTGTGTTCTGTCTCTCACTTCAATATCTGCAATAGTTATTACTCTTATTGCAGGATCAAAGTGGCCATCAAAATCTTGTCCAATCAGCATTCCCAAAATGCAAAGGAAAAGCCCCTCTAACATTAGAAACAAACTTAGATTGTTACATTGCTTCAAAGTTGGTGAAGAACCCCCAACCTTAGAATGAGCTTTTAACCAACCAGGCAAATTTACTGCAAGCAACTCAACGAAGAATGCTAATCAAATTTGTACTATTATGATGAAATGCATTCTACTCTTTGTCTGCTATGATAACCGCATGCATTAATAGAAAAGATGGAGAAAATGCTTCCCCTGTACAGTACATAAGTACATAGAATATGAGACAAGGAAGAAAATGCATTTGAATAATGTAGTAGTGAAGAATAAGACTCTGAAAAT
The DNA here is from genome assembly GCA_003457575.1 of Thermophis baileyi. Lineage (NCBI taxonomy): Eukaryota > Metazoa > Chordata > Lepidosauria > Squamata > Dipsadidae > Thermophis > Thermophis baileyi. The sequence goes on along the minus strand of QLTV01000974.1, from coordinate 7,646,208 downwards.
TTATGAGCAGATTTGTCAATGCATTTGGGTTACAAAATGTGACAACCTATTCCTCAACCCTGTTTTTCCATTGGTTCAATGACTCCGTTTATATGAGTTTGTTTTATGCAAGGTTTTCAGAGAGCATAAAATAAGGGAAATCTTTACTGAGCTTGGAAATGCTTTTGTTCAGGATACTCCTGATAGATCAGGGCAAGCATAATCAAGCCCAGAAAGGTGACACACCAACAGTAGCCCAGGTCACAGATACCAGCAGGGCTGATGAGCTGCATGTCACATCTTAGAGGGCTAATAAGCCACCTATGCTGCTACGAGAGTAGCAAAGACATCAGGGAGCTGTATGGTTGTAAGATACCCTATAGCCCAACTCCTACCCTGCATGAGAACAAAAGTAGAGTTGTTCGATTGTGAGATGGGTGGCATATAAATTTAATAAATAAATAAAACCAAGGCAACCAAGCCAATGTTTATTACTGCTGAGGATATATGGCATTATTAATGTCCTTACTAGAGTGGGGGACTTCCATTTATTTCCATTTCCCCATCTCCCACACCAACATATGCCTCCACACGTTTGCTTTTGTAGGGATATCCAACCTTGGCACCTTTAAGACATGTGACTTCAACTCCCAGAATTCCCCAGCCAACCATGCTGGGAGTTGAAGTCCACAAGTCTTAAAGTTGCCAAGGTTGGACACCCCTGCCTTACAGTATTCCTTTGGCGGCATGGATGTTGCAAACCTATGCTCCTCTTTCTTCATGGGTAAGAGTTCTATTGTACCCAAGTGCTTGCCCCAATGTACATGCATTTTTTTCTTTTAGAAATGTTATTAAATGTATCATCCCATCTGGTCTCCTATTTGTTACATCAAAATATGGCTGAGGATGCCTAGCAGCTGTGCGGGGGAGAGGAAACTAAAGGGGGGGGGAATTTCAGCTTTGTTGCCAAGCAACAAAGACCAGTGGGAGATAGCAATCCTGGGGGAGCTTGAGAGGAAACAGGAAACAGATTTGGCCATAAAGGAAGCAGGAAGTGGGTGTTGGTTGAAGCACAGTATTTGGGGGCCAGGTCTTATCAGGCCAGAGATGATTCCCAAGAAAAAGAAATAAAAGAAAAAGAAAATCTGGTATTTATATTCCAGTACAGTGCTTATAATCTCTGCAATATTTGAGCTTCAGATACATAAGATTAATGCCATCCTCTAGATCCGTGATGGCGAACTTATGGCACGCGTGCCAGAGGTGGCACGCAGAGCCCTCTCTGTGGGCATACACACCATCGCCAGCTGCTCTTCCAGGTTCCATCGTGTGCATGCGAAAACAGCCAGCTGCTCTCTTCCGGGTACCGGCGCTCCGGCGCACGCACACGCGCTCCAGTTTCGGCACTCGGTGCCGAAAAGGTTAACCATCACTGCTCTAGATGCATGGATATTGAACTACATCACATATAATCCGTGTCTATGAAAACTGAACGGGAGAAGCCTGGCCCCAAACATTTTACATTCATTGCTCAGTTCTGCAATACCCGTCCATACCACAGGACAACCCAGATGATTACTCATTCAGATGAACAATTTGCAAATGTTCAAACTGAGTTGTCTGCAACAGCAATGGAAACGTCTTGAAAATAATGTGACTTGCCTGGATGCATCCCCAAAAGAGGTATTAGACCTACAGAAATTTAGCCAGAGATTAATATGGCCCACCATATTAAAAGTAGAAATCCAATCTGTTCTGGCTGGCTATTGTTACTTTAAAATACTTAGGTTTTGAAAGATCGAGTTCACAGGAAATCTCTGGCTGTGCTTCCAACATTCCTTTGCAACATTATCGGTCAATCACACAGAAGTTTATATTGTGGATTAGTAAAACAGGCCATAATCCTAGAGAATGGTGTAATAATGTCAAATCGGATTTTATTTTAATAAACATTAGTCACTCAAAATAACATTTCTCTATGCTGTTTCGTAGGTTATTTCTGAAATGGAAATGAATCATGAGGAAAGAAAGATGGTCAGAAGTTTCCCTTGGCCCAACCATATTAATTGCTAGGGGGACTCACCTGGGGTATTGTCAAGTGTCACATTAAAGAAAGAAAATTTTGTTAATTTGAACTTAGCAGTTACAATATTATTTGGATCATAAAATATTAAGGCTTCCAGCTTTGTTGTGTACAATGGCCCCTGAATTCTTTGCATCACTGTGTTTATGTTAAAAACTGCACAACTTGGAGAATTCTATTATTTTCAGATAATGCAAGTCATCCAAACATTATATAATCATATTATTTTTGAATATCACAGTGTGTGGCAATTATTTGTTGTCACATTCATTCAAATGCTTTTAAGAACTGCTTGCTAGATGATATCATTTTTGTTGGTTTCTTTAAAATTAGATAAGCACCAGCTTCCTAGCTTCACTGCATACCGTGTTTCCCCGAAAATAAGACCCTGTCTTATATTTTTTTGAACTCTGAAATAAGCGCTTGGCCTTATTGCCATGCACTCGAAAGCCCGATTGGGCTTATTATCAGGAGATGTCTTATTTTGGGGGAAACAGGGTATGTATAGGCAGTGTAAACAATTTTGTAAAGAAAAAACATTGAAATCAAAGCAGAAGAACCATGTAGTTTAACTTTTGATCTTGTTGAAGTTCAAATTTAATTAATACATACTCTGTATTCAATGGGGCTTCTCTCAGGGTATGTACAACCTGGTAACCGTGTTAAAATTAAGGTTAATAACCATGTAATCCTGAAAACTGAAAATTGGGGGGGGGTTAATTTAAAAACAGCAAATATGATTATTATTTTTGGGAGGCATGAAACCCAGTGCCAGACAGAGAATAGGAAATTTCCATTGGCATAGAAATGACACCAATGACATTTTGCCACAAGAAAGGAAGTTAATGTTTATCTCTTCATACAGATTTGAGGGTAGGTGGTTTTTGTTTATGTTAATCAGGATCAGAGCTAAAGCATGTATTTGATCATCAGAGTATGTTGGATTTCCCAAGAGGAAAGACCACTTTACATTCCTTCCCTGTGGCTTCAAACTTGTAAGCACCCAGTTTCTCATAATTCCACCACTGCCAATCACAATGAGCAATTGCACTTGAGTTCTTTGTTTTCCCATTAAGGCATTCTACATTATCCTCTAGCTTAATGTTGTTTTAATACATCTTTAGGGTAGAACGTCTGGTTCCAAATTTAAAGTATAACTAAAATGTTGCTATATGGAATTTTTCTCTTCAGGGTTTTTATCTCTTCATCATTGATTTAATATATTATTGTGGTTCATCATACAGTCAGCCAGATGTTTGGACAAGATTTGGCATTTTTATCCACCTATCACATCCTTCCCAAGGACCTGGGATAGATAGATATTGTTGGATGGTGTTAAAGATTTCATTGCAGGATAGAAATTGTTCCAAGTATATTATTATTAATGATGATATTATTATTATTATTCTTATTATTATTATTATTATTATTATTATTATTATTATTATTATTATTATTATTATTATTATTATTATTGTTGTTGTTGTTGTTGTTGTTGTTGTTGTTGTTATTGTTATTGTTGTTGTTGTTGTTGTTATTATTATTATTATTAATTTTTAGAAATAATATATTATTATCAAGTGTAAGTGTGAGAGAGAGAGAGATGGAGAGGGAGACGGAGGGGAGAGAGAGGGGGGGGAGAGAGGGGAGAGAGAGAGAGGAGAGAGAGAGAGAGAGGAGAGAGAGGGGAGGGAGAGAGAGAGAGAGAGAGAGAGAGAGAGAGAGAGAGAGAGAGAGAGAGAGAGAGAGAGAGAGAGAGAGAGAGAGCATCTTACCAGTAATTTTAAGCCATTTTTCTATATCTTGTTTCTTCTATAGCCTACAAACTCAGTAGCATCTAGCCCTAGGACAGCTACCCACAATACAAATTAGGAGAATATTAATTAAATTCTTTTCTAAGCTAGTCAGGTTTGTTTGCTTGGTAATCTCTCCTATCCTCCCCTAATTATCTCATATGTTTCAACTAGATTTGCCCAACTTTCCATATGTTGGATGTTAATTCCTATGCTGGACAAGGGTGGTAGAACCTCTCAGCTAAAGGTTTGTGAGCTCCAGTGCACCATTTCCAGCAGTGACCTGTGAGAAGCAAGTGGTGCATTTCTCTCTTGCATTTACAAGTGAAATTGAGAAATAGCTTCTCCATATTAAATCTAGTGGGTCCAGAGCTGTACACGGCCTTCAAATTGCCTGTGAAGAACCACAGTCCAGGAAATAAATGGGGCCACCACAAAATAAACACATCTGGAAGAGGTAGGCTAGAATTAGATTAGATTAAAATGAAATATAAACATCAATAGGATCGCTTCCAATATGCTTAATCATTTTCGGTCATTTTAAAAATTAAAAGTGGGATTGGGAATCATACCCAAGGCTTTTCTAAAGCTGTACATGGCCTTGTGCTCTCTATGGAGTTTCTGTAATGGGTAGGTTCAAGTAAAAAGGCAACTAATGCCTCTCTATCCACTTTTTCTCCGCAGAGCACCAGTGAAAATAATTACGTTCTTCTAAAGCCAAATATGTAATTTAGTAATTTAAGAATCCAGATTTGATTCATTGCACATACACTTAGATTATTATCCTGCTCTTTGCATGGTAAAGCATCTAAAAATATTTTCCCTTCATCTGCCATTTCTTGCTTTGTAATTAGTTAAAATTTCTAATATGCTGGCAATGTATTAGAAGACAGTAATGTGCAGTTTCACATTTTAAGCTCATAAATCATGGCACTATCAGGATTCCAGGAACAAAACAGAATCTTCCCAACACAAAATTATTTTGACGGAAAGCACTGTTTTATTTTGATGATGAAAGTGATACAGTGTTTATAGTATATGTGTGCTCATTTCTCTGTCTAAACTATAACATATATTTTTTAAAATAGATTTTAAATGTCTAAAACTATTTTTATTTTTTAAATAGTATCACAAGGATTCAGAAATGAGCAGCTGAATCAGGGGATTCATAATTCCATGCTGGCCCAGAGGAGATAATGCTAGGATTGTTTATTGTTGTCCCAAACTTCTGAGTTTTTATCTGGGATGTTCTGGGTATTGGAGCTTGGTCTCTTGCCTTTGCCATTAGACATCTTAACTAACAAACCTCTAAAGGTTTGTAGAAAGTTAGCACCCACCCGCCTTCATAGAAGAATGAAATATTTTGAGGAATATTAAAAAAGGCAGATTATTATATTTCCCAAAGGGAGAAATGGAGAAACATTTTTTAGAGGCAGAAAGCAACCCCCACTTTCCTTAATAGCCCACAGCAGATGTCAGCACTTAAGAGATAAAGAGCTTATTGAAAGAAGACAAGTAGCTAGATAGCTCTATTCATAAGCAAATAACCTCACCCAAGAGCCAAACAGGACGAAAGCCATTAAGCCACAATAGGAATTACCCAACACCCTTTCAGAATACAAGTCCCTTCATTGCATCGCCCTCAGAGCAGTCCAAACTTCAACCAAACTTAGCTCAGACAAACACCTAGGACTTGTACTTTGCCTATAGACCCCTACATAACCCCTACATGACCCCATGGGAGTCTGACAACAGCCAATAGAATACATGTTCTTGCACAGGAACAGGAAGCTCAAGTGCAAAGCCCAAGAGAAGGTACAAAACCTCCCCACTCTCAACTCCATTTTGTCAGCTGCCCAGAACCACGAACCCTGGTGGTTCTGTTCATCAATAAACCATCTTTCCAATCACCCTCCATGTTTCCAGTGCCTTTCTCCCAGCTTCAAACTGAACCAGATGGATATTTCTTCCCACAGGTTCATCCTTTACTTCTTAGGAAGAAGAACATGTCTTTATCTTCTCTTAGGAACATGACCTCCAGATGTCATTATCTTGCCCTGGCAAGTTGCTAATGGCTTTTTAGATTTCAGTCCTACATATGATCCCTTGCATTAAGCCTTATTTCCCTTTCCCCCTCATACAGTAAAGCACTTGAATTCTCATCCAATACCATTTTTCATCGCTGCTGACATTTTAACAAACAGTTGCAGATTGAGGCTGCATGTGTTCTGCTTGGCTCAGTTGGGAATTTTCAAGACATCAAGAACTGTGGAATTCATGCAAGACAATAGCAAAAGAATTATTATGCAGAACTGAATGGGGAAAAAATATCTACCTTAAATCTGCAGCAGTGGATGGTTGATAGATGTTGTTTGTCAACGTTTGAATTAAGTGTTTTTCAACAAAGAGTCGTGAAAAAGAGGACTTTTGAGCAATCTGGTGGAATTTCTTAGCATAGTTTAACATACAAGATAACTTCCTAGGCTTTTTTTTACTTTATTCTTACTTTATTGTTAATATCAACAATAATATTTACCGTATGGTGTACATCTGTTTTTCTTACAGAGTTTCACATATCATCCAAATGGCTTAAAAAATCATGCTGGAATTTCATAAGCACAAAGTACCAATTTATTGCTGATTACAGAGAGCAATTCTCTGTCTCTGTCTCTGCCTCCTGCCTCAGACAAGGGCGCCCACTTCTCTCATGACAGAAAGTTGTTATTATTGTGGTTGCTCTTATTCTCATCCCACCTTTTGTCCTCAGAGAGTGGTTATGCAGCCTCTCCTCCATTTTTGTCCTCACAGCAACTTTGGAAAGTAGGTTTATTTTATTTTATTTATTTATTTGTTTGTCAAACATGTACAAGATAGCAGGTATAGGTATAAACATAAACATAATCAAAGTGAATACAGATAGATGAGGACAATAGGACAGTAGGACAGGGACGGTAGGCACGCTGGTGCGCTTATGCACGCCCCTTACAGACCTCTTAGGAATGGGTGAGGTCGACAGTAGACAGTCTAAGGTTAAAGTTTTTTGGGTTTGAGGAAGAAACCACAGAGTCAGGTAGTGAATTCCAGGCATTGATCACTCTGTTGCTGAAGTCGTATTTTCTGCAGTCGAGTTTGGAGCGGTTTACATTAAGTTTTTATCTATTGTGTGCTCGTGTATTGTTGTGGTTGAAGCTGAAGTAGTCATTGACAGGTAGGACATTGTAGGTTAAGCTGACAGAGGATACCAAATAAGCTTTGGAACTGATCAGGGATTTCCCTGATCTAAATCAAACATCAGTCTTGTTAGCAGATCTTCAGGAATAAGATTCTGTATTTTATTTTATTTTTTGGCGGAAAAACATTCATCATGGGTTTTTCAGCAATCTGAGATGATAAAGTCAGTTTTCTCATATCATCTGCAACATGTGTTACATTAGGCATGTTGGTGAGTTGTAAAATACAGGTCGTCCTCGACTTGCAACAGTTCGTTTAGTGACCGTTCAAAGTTACAACGGCCCTGAAAAAAGTGACTTATGACCATTTTTTACAGTTACGACCTTTGTAGCATCTCCAGGATCATGTGATCAAAATTCAGATGCTTGGCAACTGATTCATATTTATGACCGTTGCTATGTCCCAAGGTCATGTGATCCACCTTTTGTGACCTTCTGACAAGCAAAGTCAATGGGGAAGCCAGATTCACTTAACAACCGGGTTACTAACTTATCAACTGCAGTGATTCACTTACCAACTGTGGCAAGAAAGGTTGTAAAATGGAGCAAAACTCACTTAACAAATGTTTCACTTAACAACAGGAAGTTTGGGCTCAATTCTGGTCGTAAATCGAGGACTACCTGTATTGGTCATTGCCTCACTAGCAGCTTATAGTGACTTTGCAGCACCACCCAGCCATTGTTGAAGTGGTATTAAGCCTTTCCTCATTACAATTTTTTTGGCATGGAAACGGTTGGATAGCTCTGGGTGCTGTAAGTCATAACTGAACCAACTGATCTATTGATTATTTGATAATTTAGCCATGGTACTTTTTATATTATGGCACTTCCATACACGCACACACATGTATATCCCTTTGTATGTCATTTGATCTCAAGAGTTGAAATGAGAGGAGTTGCTTATTTCTAGTCTCTGCTCTTCAAGATGAGTGGTGGCTTCAATGGGCTTGTTTCAAGGAAGCTTCCTATACCTTTAAAATATCGATAGGTCGAAGCTGAATTGCTCCTGAATTTGCTTTTCATTAAGATAATGTACTTTTGCAATCCATTCTTTCAGTGACAATAACATTATACAATCCTACATGTCATCCCATAATACGGGAAATCCATAGGTATCAAGAATTAAATCCTCCCCAAACATTCTGTATCAACATATACAAGTTTGATGCTGAATGAGTACAGCAAGCTGTACTGAATTAATCAATGGACAGTCCTGGGCTATATTTCCTGACCCTAAACCCGTGATGGCGAACCTATGTCACGCGTGCCACAGGTGGCACGTGGAGCCATATCTGAGGGAACGTGAGGCGTTGCCCTATGTCAGCACCAGTGCGCATGCGCACACTGGCCAGCTGATTTTCGGCCTTGGGGAAGGCCGTTTTCGCCCTCCGGAGGCTTCAGGAGGCTCAGCAAGGTTGCTCTCGCCCTCCCCAGGCTTCCCGAGGCTTCCCTGAAGCCTGGGGAGGGCGAAAAACAGCCCAACGGCCCTACCGGAAGTTCAGAAACGGACTTCCGGTTTGCCCGTTGGGCTGTTTTTCGCACTCTGGAAGGTTCAGGGAAACCTCCTGAAGCCTCCAGAGGGTTAAAAACGGCCCAACGGGGGGTGTGTGTGCATGCGCAGAGATGCCCACATGCGCAGTGCGGCACGCATGGGGGGGGTTGTGTGCCGGCACGCACACATGCTAGCACGCACGCGCGCTCCCATTTTTGGCATGCAAGAAGAAAAAGGTTCGCCATCACTGCCCTAAACTGAACTTTAACTAGATAGACTGTGAGATGTTGACTATGTATTGTGGGAAATAGAAAAATCTTCTTTTCTGTGCTAATAACACAAGAAAGGGCATTCTGCTTGGGGAGCTCTCTCTCTCTCCCTCCCTCCCTCCCTCTGTGTGTGTCTGTGTGTATGATCCCTTGTATTAAGCCTTATTCAAACTGATGGGACACATTTCCAATGCAACATGTTTCACATAGTCAGAAGTAAAAATCTGTCCTTGGCACAACAGTGTGCAGACATTGCTAGCTTGGAAGGCTGCTTGGCTAATTAGCCTGGTCTAACCCCCTTTTCGGCTTCTGCAGAATGGCTTCAAACTTACATAGCAACTGTGGTGTAAAAGGTAAAAAAAAATAATCATGCATTCCTTATGAGCTATTCAATCTTGTGTTACATTTTACTCTGCCATCACTTTATAACACCACAAGGGAGATTATTATTGTTATATAAGAATGAAATAGCTGTAATAAATACTGCAGGACTTCAGATTCTCCTCATGCCACATGGTTTTCTGGGGAAGGTAGCCAGTGTGCAACTCAGTCCCAACTCTCCCCTCCAGAAGAAGCCCAGGATATGAATGCATAGGCATTAAGGCCCATCCAAAGTTACCCTTCCACAGTCTAGTGCAGTGGTGGGTTGCTGCTGGTTTGGACTGGTTCTTTAGAACCGGTAGCGGAAATTTACCGCCGCTCACCGAACCGGCAGCAATGACCGGCGGTCCACGCTTTCGAACTGGTCCTCCATTGGCCGCAGCTTGCAAAAAAATCCCTCTGCGCATGTGCAAAGGCTTCTGCGCATGCGCACAGGCTCATTTCCGGGTCTTTTGCGCGACGTGATGGCAAAACACGCACTTCCGTTGCGATCAGAACCGGTAGGGAAGGTAAGTGGAACCCACCCCTGGTCTAGTGCTCTTCAGAGATATTTGAATTAGAATCCCCAGAATCCCCAGCTCCTGTATTTATTGCAAGGGTTGTAGTTCAAACTATCTAAATCACCAACGTAGGGAAGGCTGGTCTACATTTTTTGAAAAGTAGGAAAGTTAGAACTCGTAGGAAAAAGATTGACAGAAACAGATGCAATTTTTTACAGTTGATTCTTTGATCACCCCGTCCACTTTCATACATGAAAGAGAAAATTGCAAAAAGCCTGTAGCTCTAGTATAGATAATGGGAAATTCTCCTTAATCTATCTGTGCATTAAATGAGGTACAGTATCTAAGACCGGCCATTTCCATAAAGACATCTATCATAAATATGTGCGTATAGATAGATTGAGATATAGATATATTTCCACAGATAGGTCATGAAGAGTTCCCAGCTCAGATATCCCCAACTTGATGATAGGGCCATAGAACCACCTGTCATCATTCAGAGATAACAACCCAAGCAGCCCATGACAGAATATTTAGTTCCTTCATGTTACTAATGTTGTGTGGTCCGTGATCCAGGTTGGTCTAGTGGTTAAGGCATCAGGCTAGAAAGCAGAAAACTTTGAGTTCAAGTCCCACCTTAGCCATGAAAGCCAGCTGGGTGACTTTGGGCCAGTCACTCTCTCTCAGCCCAACCCACCTCACAGGGTTATTGTTGTGGTGAAAATAGGAGGAGGAAGGTGCATTGGATATGTTAGCCACTTGAATAGTAATAGCACTTAGACTAGACTAATATATCATTTCCTAGTGCTTTACAGCTCTCTCTAAGCGGTTTACAGAGTCAGCCTATTGCCCCCAACAATTTGGATCTTCATTTTACCGATCTCGGAAGGATGGAAGGCTGTGAGTCAACCTTGACCCCATGAGAATTGAACTTCTGGCAGTCGGCAGAATTAGCCTGCATTCTAACCACTGTGCCACCACGGCTCTTTAAACGTTTTGTAAAAAATAATAAAGGCGGGATACAAATAAATAAATAAATAAATAAATGAAAAAGGAATGATGCAGTACTGAAGTGAAGAAAGAGTACAGGTAGTCCTCAACTTACAACTGTAGTAGAGCCCAGAATTTCCATTGTAATTTATAAGTCGACACACCCATATAACCAGATCTGATTTTATGACTTTTTATGCAGCAATCATTAAATAAATGCTGCAATTGTTAAGTGAATGCAGCAACCATTAAGCAAATGCAAATCCATATATCCCTATGGGCATTTTTTTTTTGTCATAAACTAGCTGAAAAGGCCAGAAACTGGCAAAAAAAACAACAACATTGTAAACGGTGATCAGCTGACCACCAGAAAAATGAGCCAGTATCCAAACCTCTGAAATGTGGTCATATGATCGCAGGGCTGTGTGTAGACATTAGACCTCCAGAACCAGGTTGTAAGTAGCTTTTGGGGGGGTGTTGGGGTGTCTGTCGGAACTTCAAAGGATCACTATATAAAGTATCCAGTTGGTGCTGAATGTCCTTCCACAAATTAACGTCAGGGATCCCCTAATCTCAGTGCCTGTTTGAGGTAAAACAAGAATGTTTAACCCTTTTACAGATTCTTCACATCCCTCTCTAAACTGGTAGTTATAAAAATGCCCCTGGCAAAGCTAATGACTAATACCTGAGAAACCTTAGCAGAATGTAAGTTTATCATGAAATCAACACAGATTTATCAATGCCAGTTCTCGGAATGGAAGTCATTCAGATTTCATTTTGCCCATTCTGTCCCTGGCCCTTTTGCTGCAATAGAACTCCTATAGTTCAAGCCCTATTCTATCAAGGTGTTCATTTCTGTGTAGCAGAAAGCCAATGTGTAGCAAGGCTACCAGGAGCCCTTGAAGAAAAGAGTTATATCCTTTCTTTTTAAAAATGCTGTTATTTTTTCCCCATGCACCGTAGGAGAAAGAAAAGACCAAATCTATAGTAATGTTGGTTGCATAATTTTCAATCCAACTTAAGAAATAAATATTTTTTTTTTAAAAAAACTAAACTGTTCTCTTTTGATTTTCAGATGGCTGTAGCTGTAAAGTCATAAGGCTTGAAAAAAAAATGAACATAAAATTCACATTATTAAAGGAGGAGTGCTTATCCTTTTTTGTACCATGGAACCCTTTGAGAGTTGGGTTTGTTTGTTTTTTTGTAGCAGTTAGATAGTTATAATACTGTTATATGGGAACAAATAACTATCATACAATTAGATAGTTATAATCCTAATAATACAAAAATGGACATTCTGTTTTGGGGAGACTTCTGTGAATAAGCAGAGCCAGTCAGGGAACACTATACATCTTGGGATATATTAGATATATATATATATATTTTATATATATATATATATAATCAGTAGTGGGTTCTAAAACATGTTGCTACCGGTTCACACGCACGCGACGTGGGTCCTCTACCAGAGGCCTGGGAGTTTGAGGGTTCTACAAAAGTATCTTAATTATTCCTAGCACTGTGCTCTTCTGGATAGAGAGCGCTGATATCATACCTGACATCTGCTGGAGCTTCTTCTTCTTCTTCTTCTTCTTCTTCTTCTTCTTCTTCTTCTTCTTCTTCTTCTTCTTCTTCTTCTTCTTCTTCTTCTTCTTCTTCTTCTTCTTCTTCTTCTTCTTCTTCTTCTTCTTCTTCTTCTTCTTCTTCTTCTTCTTCTTCTTCAACATGTACAAGATAACAGGTATAGTATAAACATAAATATGAACATAGTAAAAGTCATAGCCCCGAGTGCTTCTATCATCACTGAGAGCACTTTGGCCTTTACTGTCCACATCCTCTCTAGTTCTTCCTTCAGGCCTTGGTATTTCTCCAGCTTCTTGAACACCTTCTTCCTGATGTTGCTGTGACTTGGCATTGCTACGTCTCTCACCATCACTACCTTCTGGTCCTTGTCTACTATCACGATGTCTGGTTGATTGGCCAGTATCTGCCTGTCTATCTGGGTCTGGAAATCCCACAGAATCTTAGCCCTGTGATTCTCCATGACCTTCTGTGGAATCTCCCATCTGGACTTGGGTGGTTGTAGCCCATACACTGTGCAGAGGTTCCAATGCATAATGGTTTGGTTGTGCTATTCAGTGTATGTCTGCATCTTATATCCTAACACCAGGTGTTGGACTGTTTCTGAGACCTCTCTGTACAGTCTGTGCCTTGGGTCCTATATAAAGTGTGGTAGCCTGCTGCTTCTATGGATTTGGTGCTTAGTGCCTGTTCTTGTGCTGCTATGCTCATGCCTCGGGTGCTGTCTTTTAGTTCAGCCCTTTCCAGCCACTGGTAGGATTTCCCAATGTAAGCCACCTGAGCCCTCTGTGGATGGTACATCTCATGCAGGATCTGCTCTTGCCATGGCGCTTCTTCTGCTTGATCTTCCATGTCCTCCTTTGGCCAGTTCACTATACCAGTAGGATATCTGATGACCGGCAGGGTATACATGTTAATGGTGTGGATCATATCAAGGTACTTGTAGCTGGTATATGGCCTACTGGTAGTTCCACCCCATCAGTCTTAACTGCCTTTCCTCTCTTTACTACCATCTGGCCACACTTTTCGAGTCGGAATGACACCCCAATTTTCTCAAAGCAGATCCGTGTCATGTGCTTCAGCGAGTTGGTATCCTATTACTCTTAGCATACAGCTTGATGTCATCCATGTAGAGAAGGTGGCTGATGGTAGTTTCACTCTTGGACTTGTATCTCCATCCAGTATGTGTGATTTCTTGGCTGAAGGAGTTTAAGTCTATGGTTCTCAATATCTGGTATGGACCTTGTTAATCTGAATTATGTCCAAGCTAGCCCAATTCTCTTAATTCATATCACTCTCATATCTGAGGTAAATAGGTTAGTATTAGGGGTTCTTTGCCCCAGGACCCCTTCAGGTAAGGTAGAACCCCATTTCCCATGTCAAAGGTTGGTACTCTAACCACTATACTTTGATAAAGAGATAAATCCCAAGGTGTACAGTGTTTGGCTGGCTTTGCTGATTCACATATTGTTGGTATGGTATTGTGGACACTATAAAAGATGGCCTTGAAGGACAGAAGGAAGATCTGTTACCAAGGCAACAATCAGATAAACAAGGCTTGAACCCAAACCATGAAAGTGGTTTGCAAAAATGTCTCAGACGGGCACCCCCCCCTTTCCCATCACTCCAATTACAGTTCATATAAGATGAAAGAGGCAGGAAGGGAAGCACAGTCAGACTTGCAAGATTCTGTTATTATAGCTGTTCTAATAAAAGTAGTTTTTAATATAAAATAAAAAACTTGGATAATAAAAGTAGTTTTAGGCATACATGGTGTCTGTTTCTTGGTCTGGCCTGCCTTAGAGGGTTGACATATACAGTATACAGTATACACACACACATACACACACCGTGTTTCCCCTGTCTTATATTTTTTTGAACCCTGAAATAAGTGCTTGGCCTTATTGCCATGCACTCAAAAGCCCGATTGGGCTTATTATCAGGGGCTTTTAAGCTTTTTTACTTTGGGTCTCTTCAACAGCAGGTCTCTTAATATGCATCATATATTACTCATCTGCAGGCATCCTGAGCTCAAAGAGTTACAAGGTTTACATAGCCTGACATTTTGATGCTTTCCCTCTCCCCTCCTTCCTTCTCTTTCTCTCTTTTAGCTCAATTGGTATGCAGAAGCAAGACGATCATGTAGGCGGACGCAGAAGGCAGCTGTACTCCTTGTATTAATACACCATAGTCCATTTTGTTTTGAATGGCAGATCTAGCTAGTTAACCTGCCTGATGATTGCTTGCCTTCAGCCTTTTGGCTTTGTGCTTTTCCTGCTGGGATCGCTGCCATGCTATGCGCCAGCTCTGCTGTTTATGTGTGCTCTGCTTTCTTTTTGTGCTCCTCCGGGGCACCGAGCATAAATCTGCAACCAAAAGGAATTCTCCCACACCAGGAGCTGAAACAGTCATCCAAAGGGTTGCGTACATCTACATCTACATCTTTTTTTTTTAAAGTTTCACCACCAATTCTTCATTCAAAGTAACTCAGACCCTGACTGAATCATAAGCTGGTATACAGGAATAGCACAAATAGTTTAAAAATCACTTAAAAGATGGTCTCAAATGATTTTGCGTGTTATGAGCGCTAAGGCATTAAATTCACTAGTATGTTGATCCAAAAAGACCCCTCCTCCCCAGTTAAACAGCATATGTGGGGGGGGAAAAGGAACTGTTACAAATTTGTGTTGTTATCAAGCAGGATTGTGTTGTACCTGCAATCTCATGCAAGAATGAATTAAAACAGGGCAGGCTAACGTTTGGGGCTGATGAGGATATACGTGAGATTTTGAGTATGCCGGAAACACCAGGGGTGGGTTCTAACTTACCTCGCTGCCGGTTCGCTTCCTCCCGCGCCGCGTAGCCGCGCCTCACGGCCGCACACATGCGCAGTGCTGAAAATTACAAAAAAATTCCAAAAGCCAAAAACAAGATGGCGACGCATGCGCAGTGCCGGCAACTTGGCTTCTGCGCATGCGCAGAAGAAGAAAACA
>QLTV01000974.1:7612376-7623646 GCA_003457575.1 Thermophis baileyi | reverse complement strand
CAGGAAGCATTTCTGGATTCTCATCTTTCATCAATTTTAAGCAGCCATTTTTCTTGCCCAGCGTAACAGGAGCACCATCTGCAGCACAAGATGTTATGTTTTCCATTGATATATTATTGACATCTAAGTAATTTTTTAGTTTATTATAGATATCAGTAGTGGTTGTGGTGGTCTCTAATGATTTGCAGAATAACATTTCTTCAGCAAATTCACCTTTATCAATATATCTTGCATAGGTTAGCAATACGGCCTCATTGTCTCTCAGAGTTGATTCATCCATTTGTAATAAGAATTTTCTTGATTT
The DNA here is from genome assembly GCA_003457575.1 of Thermophis baileyi. Lineage (NCBI taxonomy): Eukaryota > Metazoa > Chordata > Lepidosauria > Squamata > Dipsadidae > Thermophis > Thermophis baileyi. The sequence goes on along the minus strand of QLTV01000974.1, from coordinate 7,623,342 downwards.
CAGCTTTTCAACAAGTTGTGTTTCATTATCTTCACTCATTTCATCTATTCTTCTGCTAACAGTATTGTTACTGAGTGGCATGGCTTTCACATCTTTGTCATCTTTTTCCAGAACTGTTTTAAGAAATGCTGATATTGATGGTTTAATTAAATCCTCCCCTACAGTATGATTTTTTCCAGATTTAGCAATGAGTAAAGAAATTTCATAACTAGCCTCAAGAGTACGACTGACAGTAACAGTTTGTGATCTTTTTTCAAACTTCTCCTTTAAAGACTTGAAGTAATTTAAATCTGAATTTATGTACATACTATGTTTCGCCTTCAAATGCACCTCAAGACGACCTCGTTTCATTGATTCGTTGGTCAAGCATTGTTGACATAAGAGGCAGAAAGGTGACCGTTCATCATGGATAGCGGGTATGAAGCCAAGTTTTAAATATTCCTGTGAATACTGACAAAATGTTTTCTTGCTTGCACATTTTTAAATATTCTTGTGAATACTGACAAACTTTTTTCTTGCTTGCACTACTCATTTTATGCATAGGGTTTGTGACTAAAAGAAATAAATGTGAGAAAAACTTATGAAATGATGCAAATTATTTAAAATGATGCAAAGAAATAACTATTAAAAGAAGATGGCGCAGAAAGAGGGAAATTTAAAAAACATTCTTAGCTTAATTTATGAATAATAAGATTGTCATGAACGAAAGGGGGGTTGTAACCTATGACACCCCCCTACTTGCCCACTCGGTTTGAACCTGCAGCTTAGTGGGGAAATGCTTTGGTAGTTCAGTAGGTGGAGGTGAATCACACAGGCCTGGCAAGGCCTTCACATGCGTGGCCCAGCCCCAGATTGCTCTGAAAGGAAAAGTCTTGTAAAACACGGCCTGGGAAAACACAGACTAAAAATAACTGTAAATCTAACAATTTCTTACTTAAACTTGGGTCCTGGTTCTGTATCCTCACTGCTGGGCTTCCCCTAGCAGCCATCCACTCTGCCTCCCCACAGAGCAGCTCTCCCTGCAACCACCCAGCAGCAAAGCCCACAGGAAAGAGAGAGAGAAAGAGACTCTGCCGGTCCCATGATCCTTAGTGGGAATACATCTGGCAGTTGTTCCCTCCTCCCCCCAGCTGGGATATCCTTTTCAGACCAGGCCCTAGGAAATGCACTTTAACAAAGACAACAATAGGTAAATGAAACACAACTGTTTCATCACAAATATATAAGAACGATTAGCGGGCTTTCAAAAATTCAGTTAATAGCTCATTTTTGAATTGCCCCCATTAAAAATCAAATTGCCCCCCAGTGGGCCGTGGGCCCCACATTGGGAACCACTGATCTAAGATAAGGATAAGAAGTATCCTGCTAAAGCACTTGGAACAATCATCTGTCTTGGCCAGCATCCGGTTCCCCCAGAGGGATCAAGAGACCTTTCTGATAACCCATAAGTGGAATGAGGGCAAGAATGCTTTCCTGCTTCTATTGTCCAGCAACTGGTATTTGGAGATATGCGTCTTGTACTACCATTATGGCTACAACTCATTGGCATAGCTGGTTTAAAGCCAGTTGAAATGCAACTGACACCATGTCTTAGGTCAGTCCATGCCATGGTATTTCCATCTGATTTTGAATAGAATAGAATAGAATAGAATAGAATAGAATAGAATAGAATAGAATAGAATAGAACAGAACAGAACAGGCTGGAAGGGGCCTTGGAGGTCTTCTAGTCCAGGCCCCTGCTCAAGCAGGAGAACCTATACTATTTCAGATAAGTGACTGTCTAGAGCAGGGGTGTCAAACTCGATTTCATTGAGGGCCGCATCAGGGTTATGTTTTACCTCGGGGGGCCAGGATGGGCGTGGCCAGGGTGGGTGTGGCCAGCTTGACGTCACTCGTGTCAGGGGCGCCTGTGGTGGCCTGAGTGCTCTGCCAGTGAAAATGGGCTCCCGAGCTCCATTTTTGGCTGCGACGGCCTCCTGCAACCCTCTGCCAGCGAAAACGGAGCTCCGGAGGGCTGCCCACAGCCCTCTCAAGCTCTGTTTTTGCTGGTAGAGGCACTGCGGGCCAGTCCTTTGCTGTTTCCAGGGCAGCCCCATGGGCCAGATCTAAGCACCCCGTGGGCCGGTTCCAGCCCCCAGGCCTTGAGTTTGACACCCCTGGTCTAGAGTCCCAGGAATGTCAAACTGGCAGCCCACAGGCCAGATGCATCATGTGCAGGCCACGCCCACCCCAGCTCTACAAAGGGGGGAAATGTCATGATACATCAAATGACGGCAACATGACACGGTGAGTTTGACACCCGTGGTCTAAACTCTTCTTTAAAACATCCAGTGTTTTTAATAATGCATCTGCTTTGAAACTGAATGCTGACTAGCTAGCCAACAACTGAGTAACAATTGCTGAATCATAAAGCTCCTGAGATCCCATCCTCCACCTAATCACTTTTCTGCCTGTGCGTGCGCGCGCACACACACACACACACACACACACAGCAAGGACAGGAGGGCCAAGATAACCAAATGCTTAACCTTCAAGTGCAGCTAATCTTGAAGGACATTCACTCCCTGGGCCTTGCAAGCTTTCTCAAAATCGCTACAGAATATTTAAGGCAAAGTACAGAGCTGGGAAGACTCCTGAGCAACATGGAAACATCATCTTGGTCCTTGGTAACTCACTTTGTCTGTTGCCCGGGGCAGAGCAAGAGTTCGTTGATTATATCATTCCCAATGTTTCTAATGCAGGCAATCCCTGCGGTTGCTTACGAGCAGCCATGCCTGCTTATAGGCACCATGGAGAACCAATACAATAATTCCCCTTTTCACGGAGGCTTTTAGCTTTCCAAAACCAGCTCCCCGAAGGATTTGAAAAGCTTCCTGTAGCCTTTACTCCTGTTTCTTTATCTTTTATCTACTTCAGCCCTGACCTGTGCTGAATGAGCTGCCTTGAGTGCAATCAGCCTTGCTATGATTAAAGCCGTGCTCACATTCATTCCTTGCTCCTGAAAGTAAGTAAGCCAGTTACTCCCTTTGACATTCACCTATATATTGCCTCTTTGAAACCACCTTGGTAGTATAGCTCCGGTTATTTCGTTCTGGCATTGATTTTTTTTATTTTATAATTTTATTTAGAAAATCTTAGTTCTCTCACCTTAGCAATCAAGAGTGTCATTGTACTACATCCAGTTTTGTGTGGAGATGTTTTATAATAACCAGCTTCTGAAGATATTTCAGCATATCCTGTCTCTCCCCTTCCTTTTCCCTTATTGGCTCCCTTGGCAAGGTTACCTAACTGGTAGGCAGAATCAGGAAGCTCCCTTAGGCAGCTAGTTAAAGAGCTAGGAAAGGGCTGCAATGTTTATTTCTTGTTATTGCTGGGGAAGAGGCATATTTGGATTTTCTGCTCAGGGTGCCTAAAGAACTGGCATATTTTGTCTTGGAACAGGGAAGGTTCAGTCCATCCTGGTTGTAATACTATATTATAGTGCCGTTTCTTTGCTTTTGGCTTAGTGTGATGTCTGTGAATCCTCTGATACTGGTTTAAATGTTTTTGTGTATGTGTGTGTGTTATGCACATATGTGTCTGTATGTCTATGTGACAATTGTTGATTTTAATCTTCCAAAATTTGCTTTGATTGCAGGAAGGTGAATAATAACTTGTTTGGTTGATTTAAATTTCACATTCGGACCTTATCTAGATATCTTCCCTTGTTGTAATTGAAGAAGAGCAGTTGCCACAGACTTATAGTATCAAGTGAAATTCTGGGTTGAGTTTGAGCCCTTTCAAAGAAACAACATCATGGACATCTTATAGTCACCATCTTTGTTTTGGACAATAATGTGAGAGTTCAAGAAATTCCAAGTCATGAGTGGGGATTTCCACTCTGGTTTGTGGTAGTAAAAATTCCTCTCCTACCACAATATTTTAGAATAGCCCAACTTCCAGGTCAAAAATGGAAATAACGAGCTAGAGAGTCAATGTGGTACAGGTAGTCCTCAACGTACTGGAACCAGAATTTCTGTTGCTAAGCAAGGCAGTTAAGTGAATTACATCCGATTTAACAAACTTTTTTTTGCCATGGTTGTTAAATGAATCACATGACTGTTAAGCAAATCTGGATTTCCCCATTGACTTTGCTTGTCAAATGCCTGCTGGGAAGGTAAAACATGGGAATCATATGATGCTGCAACAGTTGTAAATATATGCCAATTGCCAAGCACCTGAATTTTGATCATGTGACCATGGGGATGCTGCAATGGTTGTGTGAGGACTGGTCATAAGTCACTTGTTTCAGTGCCATTAACATCAAACGGTCACTAAATCTATGGTTGTAAGTCAAAGACTACCTGTATAATGGGGAAAGCATTGTACTAAAGATTCAGGTTCAAGTTTGCCCTCAGCCCTGAAAGCCATTGGGTGACTCTGGACCAATCATTCTTCTCTCAACCCAGCCACAAAATGGCAGCAGGGGGAGGGAGAGTGTCATGCCCCAGCATATAATTTGTGTATATATTGTTGTTGCTCTCTAGCCCCATCTAGTGGCTGGGGCCAAATACCAATCTGTATTGTTGGGAGCCCTTTAAGGTTCATCTACCCATAAACCCTCATTCCCAAAACAAGTGCAACCTGGGAAGCCAGACTCCATTTCTTTTAGCATTCGGAAGGAAACGGAAGCACCAGGAAGAATCCAGCCTAATCCGTGGCGCATGTTCATCTGAGGACAAAAATCCACATCCCATACACACAGCATCGCTGTGTCATCCATCCTGTTCTTTTAATAAAGCATCCAGAGCTACACACATGGTCTGTTTTATTGGAGGATAGGTGGGTTTAGCTACATGTCAAGCTGCACACAGAGTAACGTGTTGTGAGGACATTGAAGATTCCCGTTCAAGTCTGCCCTCAGCCCTGAAAGTCATTGAGTGACTCTGGACCAATTATTCTCCTCTCAACCCAGCCACAAAATGGCAGCAGGGGGCGGGAGAGAATATTGAAGCACAGTGTGTTGTGTGTTTCCTCTTGAGCTCTTGGAGGAAAAGCAGGACAGAAACTGAATGAGTATAGCAGCTGTGAATAATACAAGATGCCATAATAAGATGCTTCCTTACAGCTGACCCTGCAAATTGACTAATTTAGGCCAAGTCAGAACTAGTGATCATAAAGGCAGAACGGGAGCGTGTGCTCTCTTTCTCTATGCCTTGCCTGAGTTTGTAGGACCAAGCCAGCAACCATTGCAGAAAGTTGATACACTGCTAGTTGGAAATGCCTGGCCTAGCAGGCTATAAATTGCAGCTGGCCTAGATTGTTACTGTAAACTACAGGTAGGCCTCGACTTACAACAGTTCATTTAGTGACCGTTTGAAGTTACAACAGCATTGAAAAAAGGGACTTATGACCATTTTTCACACTTATGACCGTTGCAGCATCCCCATGGTCACGTAATTTACATTCGGACGCTAGGCAACTAGTTCATATTTATGACAGTTACAGTGTTCCTGGGGTCATGTCACCATCTTTTGTGACCTTCTGACAAGGAAAGTCAATAGGGAAGCCAGATTCACTTAACAGAATTGTTACTAATTTAACAACCCCAGTGATTCACTTAAAAACTGTGGCAGGAAAAATCATAAAGTGGGATAAAATTCACTTAACAAATTTCTCACTTAGCAACATAAATTCTGGGCTCAATTGTGGTCGTAAGTCAAGGACTACCTATATTTCATTTACAGTACAATGCCTATAGAACAGGGGTGTCAAACTCATGGCATCACAGCGTCACGTGACGTATCGGGACTTCCTCCCCCCCCCTTCGCTAAACCGGGCGTGGGCGTGGCCAGCGCGTGACACATCCAGCCCATGGGCCGGGAGTTTGACAGCCTTGCTATAGAAGGATACATTTCTAGGTTTTAATGAGTGGAATCAGAATATTCCACCTCCTTGGATCTCTATGGATTCTTTTTTTTTTTAATTGCAAACTTCAAAATCCCTCAATATTGTCTTTACTTCCCATTTTAAATATCCCTAATCCATCTCAAGATCAAAATTAGGGTGAGGTATATATGGTGGCCAAAAAAATGCAAAAGGTAGCAAAAGGCAACAAAAATAATCATGGGCTTTAATACACCTTAATTTGAAGAAAAAATTAAAACGATGAAACATTTGAAAGAAGAAAAACTGAAGAAAAATCCTGCAGGAATTATGAATGGCTACAGAGGTGGGTTATTTTTCTTTCTTTCAAGGATACTCAGTGCTCCTAGTTTCAAGGAGATTCAGAACTGATTTTAAAAAAAAACAGCATAGCTTAGGTTACTAAGAAAAATTTTCAGACCTGTCTGTCTGGAACATCAGTAAAGATATTAGAATGGAAATGCTACAGTATATCCAGTAGTAGTAACTATCTAATGAAGATATTTGTCATCTCCCCAGAATACATTAATCCTGATCTACCTTTAAGGTTGAAAAGCTTTCCAATGTGTTTAAGATAAAACTAGTATAAAGTGCAAATAACCAGAACCCCCAAATTAAGAGAAAGTCAATGAGGACAAGTGAATTTTCAGTTTTCCTAAGGGCTTCTTCTGAAAAAGAAATATCATTCTTCACAGAACAAAAGCGTAAGTCCTGTCTGGCTACCGCTTAAGACAGATCCAAAGAATCAGATAAGGAGCCTTATAAAAGGGATAAGTAAACAGAATGAGTTGGTTGCCTCAGATTGGGTGGTGGCTAAAAATAATTAGAGTGGAGAATAGATTTTTTTATTCAACTTGCCTTCTGGTATGCTACTTCTAGAAGTAACTGAGGAGGATAGGCCATTTCTTGGCTTCCAGTCATATAGGGAAATGGAAAAGAAATGCCGTCTCATTATTCATTCTGGAAAAACAGGTGTGCTCCTAAACTGCTCTTGAGTGGCTATACTGTGGTTCCTCTGAGTTGAAACTTACTGGATAGGGACCAATATGTTTGGCTCCCTGACAAAAATCTCTTCTAAGTGAGTTTCCTACTTAAATTATTAACAGAATTTAAGATACAAATAATTTTCAATTATTGGGGTGTAATTGGAGGATCTCTGGGCCATGGTGGTGCAGTGGTTAGAATAACAGTATTGCAGTAACTTGGCCCACAGTCAGGAGTTCGATCCTTGACTGATTCAAGGTTGACTCAGCCTCCCATTCTTCTGAGGTTGGTAAAATGAGGACCCAGATTGTTGGAGGCAATAGGTTGACCACTCAGAGAGTGCTGTAAACCACTATGGAGCGGTATAGAAGTCTAAGTGCTGTTGCTATAAAAAATATCTATGGAATTGAGGATCTCTATGGAATTACAGTTGCTCCCCCATGCTATAATCCAGGGGTCCCCAACTTGGCAACTTTAAGATTTGTGGACTTCAACCCCCAGAATTCCTATGGCTGGCTGAGGAATTCTGGGAGTTGAAATCCACAAGTCTTAAAGTTGCCAAGTTTGGGGAACCCCTGCTATACTCTAAGGCTCCTCATACTTTTCAAATGCCACAACCTAATGTCTCGCTCAGACTAAAATGATTAAGGTTCCAGAAGCACATGCCCCCATCTATTATCAGTGATACTTTTAGACTTTGAGACCATGCTAAAATTATTGGAATAAACATAGTTTGTCAGATTACCACATGATCCCATTTACTTAACCCTCCTCTAAAAGGCCAGCAGTTCGAAGCTGTTTGTCACAGAGAAGCTGTAAAAAACGTACTTTTAGGAAGGGGCAGTGCATGTCAATAAAACAGATGCCAAGGCTGACTTGAATACAAATCTCCAGCACAGACTTAGCATCTAGCATGTCTCAAAATATCACAGTGAGAATTTTTCCTACGAGATTAAAAAAAAAACAACCTGCATTGGCAGGGGTGATCGAGAAGAGCAGAATGCAGAGCCTTGCAGAAGAGGGAGAGAAAAAAACAGGGAAAGTGGGGAGCTAAAAATAAAGGCAAGATGCTAATGCCACCAGAGCTTCTCTCACATTTCTCAAGGTGTTTGTGGGATGGTGGTGGGAAAGGAATGATCCAAAATTATATCCCAGCCACGCATACTAACTATGGGCAGCATGCATAATGGCTATAAAATCTATAGGCAATTGAATAATTCAGCAACAAAGGGCCAAATTAACCAAAGTTTATAATGGAAATAGGATAAGACATAGAATCAGAGAGAAACAAACAGAAAATATATTTAAGAAGGGGCAAAGAACAGACTGTTTCATGCTAGATCGTTAAACAAATGAAAGAAGCCATACAGGACTGGAAAATGTGAAGAAAGTTGGTCCATCAAATAACCAAAAATCAGACATGATTGAACAGGTAGCATCATCATCAAAGAGCAAACTATTGTCCAAGTAGATCAACTCTAAGTATACCTCGGTTTTCTCAGGATATCAGAAAAGATAAAAGTCTTCTCCGTTGCAATGATAGCACTGTGGCAGCAGAAACAGGGCAGGGAATGCCAAAGCAGTGCAAACCCTCTTCTGTCTTCAAATTGCCTGTTCATTGGGGATGTCATCCCTGACTCCTGTGCTGGCATCAGAGGAAGTTAAAAAGATGACAAGGTCATAAATTAGAAAGATGATGGAATGTAGGAAAGGCCTGTCTAGGCCTACATCAAGTAATGCTGACTAGGAGATGCAAGAAAGTAGTTAGGCCAAGGCTCATGTTGCTAAATACGGAGGAGTAACGTCAAGAGACTTTTTCAAATAGTTTTTTTATTTCCAAAAGTTGCTTGTTGTTCCAGACTTATATTTTTTTCCCCTGACACAGAAACGAGCTTTAATTGGAATACAGCTCATCACTTCAAACCAGGCTTTTCTATCCTACAGAATTATTTTTATTTTACAATTTTGATTGTTCCATTGTGCCCAAACGGAAATCTAACCCGGATATAATGAAACTGAATTCAGTTCTTTTTGGGGTCTGCAGAGATGGGGCTTTTTGAAGTGACCTGGGCCAAGAAGCCTTTATGCCTCCTTTTTGCCATTTCATTTTGAGGCCTGCGTGTACTTCAACATGCCTGGATTAATCTTTGAGGCAAGTAGATATTATTGGCAAGATCAGCTAGGCAGCCTGCTCTTGTACTGCCAAATGCTGCTTCAGCCAGTTATGAATGTCTTGTTCTGTCCCAACCCTCCCTATATATGGCTTGAGAGACAGACGGTATAATGGAAGGAAGGGGAGGGGAGCAGAAAAACATGTGTGTGTGTGTGTGTGTGTGTGTGTGTGTGTGTGTGTGTGTGCGCGTGTGTGTGCGCACGCACGCACACACACACACACACACTCAGAAGAATGGGGAACTTTCTTCTGCATTGGTTACCACACAACTTTCTAGAGCCATAGGCAACACTCTGAAATGGATCTTCTTCATCAGCTCTTATAGAGGAAGGGTCTGAACAGCCGTTGCCCTATTAAAGGCAGCCTGAGTTACCACTCTGGGAGCCTCACATTCATTTTCTTAAACCTCAATGGAGGCCATGACAGGAGCAAGAGGAAAAGGAAAGGCCTAATCTCCTTCTCCTGACATCAGCATTGTGCAACTGCAGAGTCCAAGAAAAATACATTTATCATCTCCTGGAAATCTTTTCTCATTATTTTCATTAAGCTGGGTATTATGCAGGGTAGGTTTTCCCCTTCCCATAGGTCATTCAGGCAAAGCCTGGCTGGCAATTCCGAGATCTGAGGAGCTGCACAGCAAGGGCAAATCGCCCGAGAGGATTTGGAATTGATGCATTTGTTTGTTTTAATTTCGACGGGCCTTGTGCCACATGGCAAGGTGCTTTCACACAGAGGAAATGCAAATATTAGAAGTGGCATCTTTCGGAGTTGCAGAAAAGCTAACACAGAAAACCCTCTGCCTGCCAGCAATGGGAAATTTAGCCAGGGAAGATACCTTGAGCATGAAGTTGAAACTTTGAGGCTAATGGAAGTCTTTTTATATGGCAAATGTATATTGCTTTATGGTAAGTAAGCCCTGTTGCTCCTCTCTCTCTCTCTCTCTCTCTCTCTCTCTCTCTCTCTCTCTGTGTGTGTGTGTGTGTGTGTGTGTGTGTGTGTAAGTTCATTCTATACGTTCTTCTGTTCCAACAGAGTTGGCTCTTTCCTGAGGCAGGGGGAAAGTTTGTTCTTCACTTTCACTTAAGCATCAATTAACAATTACTTAAAACCTTAAAATTATATTTAAAATTATATTTTTATTGTTTAGACTGCTTTTCCTTATAGAAACCTCTCTTCCCAGCTAAGTCCCATATCTACTACTCCTTTCGGGTTCAGGTTCTTCCTTTCCATATAAGTTACTGGCTCCTCTTCCTTCTCTTTATTAATTAGGATCACACTTCACTCCAGACAGTAAGTAGATCAGGAATGGTGGCTGCAGACTTTCAGCATGAATGTTCAATACCTCACTGGGGAGTCCTTTGATTAAGACTTTGTGTTCACCAGGAATTCTAGAGAGACTGCTCATTCCCACGTCTTGGTCTGGGGCTAATCACACTCAAATTGAACTTGATTTTCATTTTGATATGCTGGCCCTAATTTATCATTCAGAGAACTCCTTGGAGTAAGCCATTGGAACTGGTGAGAGTAATCAGTGGAGGAAGGGGCGGCTGAGAGAGACATGTATTCTGGAGTTTCCACTGCCTGCCTGCCAAGAAAAACTATAAAATAGATAGTGAGGGAAATAAAAGAAGGCCGAAATAATAGTGTGATAGAGAAAGATGGCCATATTTGGTTTTTTTTTAGTGCTATGCAGGTCAGCACATTTTTAAAAAGGTAGGTAAAGCCAAGAGAAAAATTAAATTGGAATATATATATAAAAAAGAAAAAATAGGTAGTGAGGGAAATAAAAGAAGGCCGAAATAATAGTGTGATAGAGAAAGATGGCCATATTTGGTTTTTTTTTAGTGCTATGCAGGTCAGCACATTTTTAAAAAGGTAGGTAAAGCCAAGAGAAAAATTAAATTG
>QLTV01000974.1:7596417-7610495 GCA_003457575.1 Thermophis baileyi | reverse complement strand
GGTTTTTTCCCCAAATAATTGAAATATGCATACTTGTCCACTTTCCTTAGTTTGAATACAGGTTAATTCAAGAGATGAAAGAGTGGTCTTGCAAGTATGTGAAAACCTTCTGGATAAACATTATAATGATGATCCAGAAAATACTAAAGGTATAAATGTTAATAAAACCTAAAGCTTTTCTTTTGGGTATTAAGGATAAATCAATTTAGAAACAATTTGGGATACTATTTATTTACATGGTGACTGCTGCGAGGATTATACTTGCTAAGCGCTGGAAAGGAAAGGAAATGCCGACTGTTGAAGAATGGATTTTAAAATTCACTGAATTAGTAGAGATCGTGAAATTAACTACCTTGATTAGAGATAATGTACTAGACAGCTTTCTAAGAGACTGGAAGCTATTTGTGGACTTTCTCCATGTTAAATACAGTAACAGATGATTAACAGAGGGATTTGAAGACACGTGTAATATTTGGGCAAACCTGTTGATTCTGTGTGTGTGTTTTTTTTCTGTAAAAAATGTGTGTTATATATATATGTGTGTGTGTGTGTGTGTGTGTGTGTGTGTGTGTGTATATGTATATGTATATGTATATGTATATGTATATGTATATGTATATGTATATATGTATATATGTATTGGAATGGCCCTAGGGTTCCATCTGGTGAAATGTTGGCTTTGATGATATGGGACATTACTTGGGGATCTTTCAAGTACTGTGGCTCCTTGAATTCCTCACTTTAACACCTAGCAATATAGAGCTTCAGTACATTCATCTGTATTTGTATCTATTAATGGATAAGAAGATCAGAGATGGCATTCAGGGAATTTTACACATTAGGCACATTTCTTACAGAAGAAAGGTATGTCAAGACAGGTGTCATTTTTGTGATTAGTGGCACAAGCCCTGACACTAAGAGAGAATTGTCCCAATAGTTTAACTTTCTTAAGATGGATCATGGCATACACATTCAAGTTCTTTGCTCTGCTTGAACGTGTTATAAGGCTAACCTCTCTTCCTATGAAGCTGTCCAGTTCTGAAGGTCAGCAAAGAAGGCCCTGCTCTTGCTTTTAAAGATCTGTCTGCTGGGTAGAAGATCTTCTATTACTGTCAAGTTAAGGAATACACTAGGGCTGAGCACACTTTCAAAATGATTGGGAAGAATTGCTTCAAGTCTCATGCAAGCCCAGCCCTGCTCTACCCTTTCATTTGTGTGAGATCCAAAATGCTTATTTTGAATCATTTTTTAAGAGTGCTCAGTACCCACTCTCTGTGCTTTTGGGAAACCCCTTCATTTTTAGCCCAGCTTGTTCAGTTTCAATTGGTGACTCGTGATTTTAACTAATTTGTCCATAAATGTTGCTTTTAAAAATTGGTAACTGTATTCAGTGCCCTATGGAAAGGAAGAAGGGACATACATTAAATTAATTACAATTTTACAGGCAAAATTGCTCTGGAAGACTCTACTACATCTAAAATTACAGTATAGCAGATTGTTGGACGAATGGCCTAATATGGTTCCTTGAGAATACAGGATGATCTCTTGTAAGCTGGAGATCTCACTCCAGCTTTTTGGAATAAATACTAATTAGAGATGGAACATGGTATTTCACATGAGATGAAGAAAGGGAGAAAAACAAGTATAGGGTAGAAGGCCAGAGGACTTAGTAGCTGAATGGAAACACAACTAGAGCCCTGGAAGCAATCTGCAAGGTTGCCTTGAGATTCCCGATGCAGACTATTTTATTCCTTCGGGAGGGTACTTTTGCCTTTATTAAGGTCTGTTTATGCAACTGTAAATAAAACAAGTATTAGAAATGTGCCTTAAGTTCTTAGGACATTCTCAGAAACCATCTAGGGCTTCCTTCAAGGAAGCGAGACACAATGCATACTAATATGCTTGTCGGTGTGATGACAAAATTTCCGTGTTAAAATCACCTTGATTTATGACTGTGTGTTCATGTTTGCATGTGTATGTGTGAAAGACAGACATTTGCAGGGTTTTCTGTGCCTCGTGTAAACGGAAAACCAAGCTTTTGTCCTTCAGATGTTGAGCAAAAAGAGAAGGGGGCGGGGGGGGGGGGAGAGACAATATCCTGATGCCACAGCAGACTGTAAACAGAGACTGGATTTTGCCAGTCCCAGAAAACACGCCTGATTGTTCTGACTTCACAGGCACCTGCAGAGATTTCTTGAGATCTTTTTTCCCCCTTTGCTTTCTGTGCCTGGATAGCACAGGACACACTGCAGGGGAAGAAGCAGAAAGCCTGCCTCCAGGAAGTGATGAAGCTGGCATTCCTCTCCATTCCTCGAGTTTGGCAGGAGAGAGCACGGAGTTATGCAGCCATTGCTTCTTGACCTGTTGAAGCCTCACCAAGGAGGAAACAACAGCAAAACTGCAATGCCTCGAGTCACACGGCAAAGAGACAAAACACAGAATTGTTGTTTCAGTTTCTGCAGCAATCAGGGTAAACCACACATAGGCTCTCAGAAGGAGGGTGTCGACGAACTGCTGTGAAGGGTGGGCAGAATCGATTCAGTGCAGCAGTGATTTGGCACACAGATGGGTGTTTTGTAGAAGGCTCTCTTTTGAGGGAGTGCAGCGTTCAGCATCGGGGAATATTTTTTTTTTTAAACACACCCTCCCCAGCACGAGGGGGAGGATTGAAATAGAAAGGAAGGAGGAGTGCACATTAGCAGCAAGAATAAATCAGGTGCAATGCACCCTGCGTGCTATACAAGACATATTGCCTCCTGAGAAAGCCCAATGCACCCAGGGGGAGCAGTGGCAGGATAGAAATGGTGTAGAGATTTTGGGTAAGCTGCATAACTCAGACTTTCCCCAACCAGGTGCCCTCAAAACATGCTGCGCCTCAATGCTCACCATTTCCAGCTTATATGGTCAGAAGGTAGGAATGATGGAACTTGAAGAACAACACACTGAAGGGCACCTTAATGGGAAGTCTCAAATTAATAGTTCAGGGACTTTGGTACTCAGTTTTCCTCTGTAGCTTGAAGTAGGGAGAGAGAGAGACTGACAGACCGACAGATATAAGCACGTACTAGTAGTTAATGGTAAATTAATCCAAAAGGCATGGATAGATTCTCATAAGGAAAGGTAAACAGAAATACAGTAACAGTGCAAATCAGACTGGCAATATATATGAATTATTTTGGCCAGACCAGGCCTGTGATTGGGCTATGTTGACGAGTGCTGGTCTTCTGTAAGCTAAGAATATCTTCTGCTCAATAGACCACAATACAGTAGTGCCACGGCTTCATTAAAATGTCATTAAAGAATACCATGTGACACAATATTTTCCCGGAGATGACTTCTAGTAATTCCATAAGGAAAGGCTGGTTATGGTGCACTTCCTTCCTGCTGCAGTCCCATCAGTGTGATTCAACCTCTCCCTCTCTGCTGCTCACCAAACTTGCCAGTGAGAATTGCAAGAATGGGAATTGTAGTGTTCATCACCACAGTTCCCACACGGAGCTGTGTATGTCTTGGCAAATCTTCCAGGAACTGAGGAGTCCAGGGAGACATAGTTCGGGCTGCAAGCCCATTACCTTGAAACGGGGAAAACGTAACTTATGCAACATGCTGGAGAATGTTTATCCTAATGTATTTGTCACTACGAAGCAATGATTTCCAATATGGAATAATCTCCACTGCTATTTATCTTTATCAGATGTCCAAATTGTGCAGAATGTCTGAACTCAACAAACAATGCATTCTGGACAGCAAATTGATGAAGCTCATTTCTGATACAGAGACAGTATGCTTATGTGTGAGTTATGGGGGAGACGCTTATGATTTATAATGTGATGGCTCTGACCTGAAGTGGATTAATTCACGATGCATCTTAGATTCACAAAGCAGCAACCTTGCCTAGGTCAGTTACACTGAAACTGGATTTTTCTCTCAGGTTGAAATGGGTTTGGTATTTGCAATTCTGCTGGACTATATTCAGTAGCTCTCGGCGGTCCCAGATTTACACTTCAAAGAATATTATGTGGGTCAAGCAGTCTCAAGATATTTCGTTGTGTATATACTGCTCTCTTCTGTACAGTTCACAGGAAAGGGTGACATGGCATAAGTTGGAAACTACTTCAGCTGGAATATTGCTGCCATGACTGAGTTGCATTATCAATCACAGGTTCATTTGGACTTCAAACTAGACAATACTATGCTTTAGCTATGCAAGCAGCAACATTCAAAATTTGTGGAACACTTGTTAAGAGATAATTATTTTGTAGAATTAGAATTAGATTAACAGAGTTGGAAGGGACCTTGTAGGTCATCTAGTCCAACCCCCTGCTCAAGCAGGAGACCCTACACCATTTCTGACAAATGGCACTCCAATCTCTTCTTGAAAGTCTCAAGTGATGAAGCTCCCACAACTTCCGAAGGCAAGCTGTTCCATTGGTTGATTGTTCTCACTGTCAGAAAGTTCCTCCTTATTTCTAGGTTGAATCTCTCCTTGATCAGTTTCCATCCATTATTCCTTATAAAATAGCTTGACCGCTTCCTCTTTGGGGCAGCCCCTCAAATATTGGAACGCTGCCATCATGTCTCCCCTGGTCCTTCTCTTCACTAGACTAGCCATGCCCAGTTCCTGTAACCGTTCTTCATATGTTTACAGCTAACATGTCTCCCCTGGTCCTTTTTTTCACTAGACTAGCCATGCCCAGTTCCTGTAACTGCTCTTCATATGTTTTAGTCTCCAGTCCCCTGATCATCCTGGTTGCTCTCCTCTGCACTTTTTCTAGAGTCTCAATATCTTTTTTATAGTGTGGTGACCAAAACTGGATGCAATACTCCAGGTGCGGTCTAACTAAAGCTTTATAGAGTGGTATTATTACCTCACTTGATCTAGATTGTATCTCTCCGTAAATGCAATTTAGGATTGCATTGGCTTTTTTGGCTGCCGCTGCACACTGCTGGCTCATGTTTAGATGGTTGTCCACTAGGACTCCAAGATCCCTCTCACAGTCACTGCTATTAAGCCTGGTTTCACCTTCAGGCCTTATTATTGCAAAATACTAATTTAATAATGATGGTTAAGATAATATTGCTGAAACTATTTCTGGGAACTAGTAATCTCCCAGTGTACAGTATTCAGGTTGGGTGCTCTTGAGCAAATCCACAGTGACTAAAAAGACTTTGTTCATTACATCGTTTTCATTTTGTACAGTTCAGTATTGTTTTCTGTGTGGTTCACTCACCAAGAATTTGGCTGGGCCTCGATATTCTTGATGGATATATTGTCCCTTTCTTGCAACTTTTGATTTTCTTTCTAGTCATCAATATATTCCTGGTCATCTTGGAAGTTCTACCAAGGTAGTTATGCCATCCAAACTTAATATACTTTATGGCTACATTGATTTAAGTATCCACTTTATTTAATATAATCAATTTTCAGATCCTGGAAGACAAGAGATACAGAGCAGGGGCAGAAAGTTTAACCTCTTCTTCTAATTTTTGAACACCTTGTACTTGTGGAACAGAATTAACTACTGGGTTAACCCAACATTCTTGTAGATTAAGGGCACTGTAATACATATTTACCCCTATTTTTGTCCTTGGTTATTATTCTTAAAGTTGCTGGAAGAAAACAGACCCCTGCGTGTGAGAACAATTTCCCCGAGACATGTGAGACATTTCACTTGTCTCAGGACAAGAAAGGCACTTTAGGAAAACTTGTGCACAAATTGGTACAAAGTGTTAGGACAAAATGCAGAATACAGTTGGCATCCATTCAAATCCAGGCAGTTGTGCCTAATCAGTTGCACTTTAATGCAGTTTGACATTAGGTTCTTCTAGTTCAAAATCGCTAAAAATGTAATTTTCTCCTTTTGGGGGGGGGGAGGCACAGAAAAGGCGGCTGTATCCCTGAAATAAGTTTAATATTTTTAAAGGACCCTGCTCCATTCTAACACACATATACTCCAAAGAAAAATAACCTGGGGAAAAAATCCTGCCCCTCCCATATGCAGTGGGCTTTACATCATCAACCCACCCAGTAAGACTCTGGCCATAAAATAATAATAATAATAATATATTGTGAACTTTTCAGCCCCATAAAACTATGATCAGAGCACTGGAGAGTGTGTTCTTTGTATTTCCTTCATGTGATCAGTCTCAGCCAATGGCAGCATTCGAGCAACCTTGTTTGGGGTTGGAAACTAAGGAGAGCGAGGCCTGGTTAGTACTTGGATGGGAGATAGCCAGGGATGTAAACCAGCTTACAACAGTTAAGAACACAGATGTCGAAAAATTAATAATGGCTCCCTGACTGGGAAAATGCAATGAAATGTGTCTCTTTGTTGTCCTCAACTTTATTGTCCCTTTCTTCTTTGGTATGGAGAGGGTTGAATTGTGGGAAAGGGCTTTTACATGGGCTTCTATTAGTTGGATGTGGAGTCATCATAGGGTTGCTTCACATTCAAAGCTTAAAATTCTCCCCTTCTAGAAAATAGCTTCTTGGGGAGCTGTTCATTTTTCCTGCCTTCCACAATGAGAAACTACAGTATTGACGGTAAACCATATTTCCCTTTCCCATTTGATGGTGCTTTCGCTTGCTCTGCAATCCCTTCCTTTAGATGCGGATGGTTATTGGACTCCAGCCTGGGTCAGTCACTGTTTATCCCTTACATAGGACCACAAGGCCTATGGCATTACTCAATCGTGCCTATGGAGTGCCCAGATGAAGCCAAAATCAATTTTCAAAAGTTAAAATAATCAAAATCTCACAAGATCATCAAATCTCATGAAAGCGTTGTACTCTTCTAGGAGAATTGATGAGATTTGGGGCAAAAAAAAAAAAAACAAATGCTGGACTCTCATAAGATGACCAAATCATGTGAGATTTTCACATCTTTCCTTCTTTTAAAAATGAGAATACGCATAGCTAAACAGGATACTGACTGACCGGGATTTATTTCCTGGGTCATGCCTTTTATAAGGTCACTAGGGTCAAATGGGCAACCCTCCATATTTAGTATGAACTAATCCATTCTATTCCTGGCAATGGTTTAAAAAGTTACTTGTACTGACAAATGCCCTAGAAAAAAGATTAGCTTCATCGGCTGGATTCTTCAGAGTAAGTCATGGGAGCCAAACAACAATAATGCAAATTCTCTTGCAAATTAAATGATATTTTTGCCTCAGAAAGTTGTAGAACTGTTTTAATAGAAAGATTTTTTTTAAAAAAAAAATAATAATGCAAAAGACATACATTTGCTGATGTATTAATTACCATTCAAAACTGTCAAGAGGGATCAAGCCTGTGGAATCCGTGTTTTCATATATTTGTTGCTGAGATCCATGACTAATAGAATCTGCAGCCATACCCAGAGCAAGGTTTAAAATGAATTGGCTTAAAATAAACTTCCATGTGATGAGAGTCACATCAGAAAGGGAGCAGTTGGTAAAAGAAAAAGGAAAGAAAAGTCTGCCGTATCACAACAAAGAAGTTTGCTATTTCATCTGTAATGCTTTTCAGATGAAAGACTCTTTCTCGTGTTCCCCCTAATCACATCATAAATATTCCTTAGATTTTTTTTTTCCCCATCATGATCTAGCATGATTCATCAGCAATGTAGTTGATGATAGGCCTGCTCCCATCCAGTCATTAGGCATCACCTTCCCTTGTCATTTTGGCTTGGACTGCAGGAGAAACCTTACATCTAGCGGTATGTGTATATTGGGGTGGGGTCGGCTGAACTACACAATTCCCAACAACTTTTGCAAGTGATTTCATTTAATGAGACTGATGCGAGATGTAGTTTGGCAACATCTAGAGGACTAAAAGTTCCCTATCTTTTATATACTACTACAATCTTAAATACTGCATTAAGGGAATTGAAAGAATTTTATTCAGTTCGTCTTTGTTATTTCCATTTCAGTACATTGTTACTTTTTTCTTGCTAAGTTACTGAAATAAAATAACTCCTTGTCTTATCTATATCAGCTTCTAAGACACTGATTTTTTTTAAAAAAAGATCATATTTCCTTCCCAGTCTAAACTGTACTATTTTGTTTCATTGTAATCACATATTTCAAATTACTAACTTTTAGATGTAATTTGACATAAGGAAGGGAAAGAAATCTGATGTATGCCTTTGAGGTAAGGTCAAGAACAATTAAAGAGTCTGAAAACTCCTTCTGGACTGTTAATGTGATACCCAATGGGGGAATAAAGTGAATTTGCTAATGTCTAAATGTCTAAAACATTTCTCTGGTTTGTTGAAAAACAAGTGAAAAAAATGATTTTTTTTTCTTTAAACATTATCCCATTCATATATTATGAATAATATATAGCCACATGTTTTTACCCTCACAATAAAATAAAGATATATATATCAAATAGAAATATTATCTACCACAGTGTGTAATCATTTATGAATATAAATCATAAATCAGCAGTGTGCAGCCGCCGCCAAAAAAGCTAATATGATCCTTGGTTGTATAAACAGAGGCATAGAATCAAAATCAGGGGAATTATTAGTACCGCTTTACAAAGACCACACTGGGAATACTGCATCCAGTTTTGGTCACCACATTACAAAAAGATGTTGAGACTTTGGGAAAAAGTGCCAAGAAGAGCAACTAAGATGATTAAAGACTAAAAAATATGAAGAATGCTTGCAGGAATTGGGTATGGCTAGTCTAGAGAAAAGAAGGACTAGGGTGACATGATAGCAGAATTCCAGTATTTGAGAGGCTGCCACAAAGAAAAGGGGATCAACTTAGTTTCCAAAGCACCAGAAGGCAAGACAAGAAACAATGGATGGAAACTAATAAAGGAGAGAAGCAAAATTAAGGAGAAACTTCCAAACAGTGAGAACAATTAACTAGTGGAATGGCTTGCCTTCAGAGGTTGTGGGTGCTCTATCACTGGAGGCTTTTAAAAAGAGTCTGGACAGCCACTTGTCTGAAATGGTATAGGGTCTCCTGCTTGAGCAGGGGGTTGGACTAGAAGACCTCCAAGGTCCCTTCCAGCTCTATTCTGATTGATACACACAGAACACACCTCTCTTTTAAGAGAGTGTTCTAATATATGACTGGACAGATCAGAAACTTTGAACTAGCATTAAATGAAATTCAAATCACTCCGATGTGCAGATAGTTCTTGGCTTACTGCATTCATTTAATGGTTGTAAGTCAAGGACTATCTGTACTACTTCTTAGTGGTGGCAGGAAAAGCAACCATGAAGTCAATACAGTATAAAAATCTAAGTTGCCATCATATTCAATGACTTTCTGGAGCGGAAAAGATTCTGATTAATCTGCTGAAAACTATAAAGAGAGAGGCTTCCTGGCAAGGTTTATTGGGGAAAGAAATACTCAGAATTGATAAAGGGGTGGGGTTGGAGCACAAGTTCAGGCACAAGTACAATAGATCAGTGGGCATAGGGTTCAAATTCAAAACATTGTACAAAACATTGCATTGATCACTTCAGAAATACATTGGTAGTACTCAAGTTTTACTAACATTCCTAAACTCCTACTGATCTCCTGATTCCATTATTTGAGATGCATTTTGTTATAAGGCTACATGCTTATTTACAGAAATTTGAAATGCTTTCTCTGGGCCTTGCAGAGCAGGGGTGAAATCCAGCAGGTTCTGACAGGTTCTGGAGAACCGGTAGCGGAAATTTTGAGTAGTTTGGAGAACCGGTAATGGAAATTTTGAGTAGTTCAGAGAACCGGCAAATACCACCTCTGGCTGGCCCAGAGTGGGGAGAGAATGGGGATTTTGCAGTATCCTTCCCCTGCCACGCCCACCAAGCCATGCCCACCAAGCCACACCACACCCACCAAGCCACGCCCACAGAACCAGTAGTAAAAAAATTGTATTTCACCACTGTTGCAGAGGCTCAGGTAACATACAGTTTGCTTTTATTTCAGACTCTGCTCCTTTCAGTGCTGTAGAGATTTGTTCCTTCCCTCTAAACCAGTGTTTCTCAACCTTGGCAATTTTAAGATGGTGAAGACCTCCTTCCAGTGGTGCAATATCAGTCTTTTGACCATAGTAAAGGCATGGAGAATCCATTTACGTTGTCTGATTGACATATTCCATGCACTTGATATATAATTCCAAGAATATTATTCTCTGAAAATGTTAGCTTTTGTCGCACAATTGCATTTATATCATCCATTATTTCTCCCCAAATTTGGTAAGTATAGGACATTGTAGCAGCATGTGAGCACCAGATTCTAATTTGGTACTAAAAAGACTGGTGGGGAAGCAGTTATATGGAAGTTTTTCCCAATAAGTTAGCATAACTTTCTCCTTCATTTTATTCGGTGGTGGCACATAATAAAGGACCTTTTAAGAATTTGTATATGTAGGAAGAGGGATCTTTTTGATAACTTGATATCAACACATGAAAAGCTTTAATGGCAAATATATATACAAAAGATGTTGAGACTCTGGAAAGAGTGCAGAGAAGAGCAGCAAAGATGATTAGGGGGCTGGAGGCTAAAACATATGATGAATGATTGCAAGAACTGGGTATGTCTAGTCTAACAAAGAGAAGGACCAGAGTTCTCAATTCATAAAAATTCTTAGTTCTCAAATCTTCCAGAGAGGTACCAGGTTGTGCTGAAGGATGTGACCCAGTAATTCCCTGCACCAGATCAACTTTGCTCTTGAAGCTGGTGTCCTGTTGTTAATCTCCATCCTGGATAAAGGAGAGGGAAAGATAATCTTCCATTTTTGCCAACCATTCTAGTACAAGAATTATACTACAGTTTTTCCATGGGCACCTTTATAATATCCCCAGGAAATGAAAAAAGTTCTCATCCCTTTTTGTTTTTATTTTGGGAAGGGCAAACTCAACAACCCAGCTCATATTAATAGCTGCTGAAGCTGGAAATTGACACTGTGAGGCAGCCATGAGACTCTTTCCATTCTTACATGATAGCTTCCCCCAACGTTTTCTTACTCAAGAGATTGCAGAATTCCCAAGAGGGAGCCTCTGCTTTGGGAGGGAGTCAGCAAGTAATGGAAAAAGCTAGCAACCTTCGCACCAGCTTATCCTCCCCTTATCCTCCACATTCTCCATTAATGGGGACATGAGTTTGTGGGCAGTCCATGTGCTTCTACCCCTCCCTCCACAAGGAGGTGCCTTTAATATGCTCAGAAGCCAGGTTCTCTTCTAAATCTATGAGAAGCTGCATCCTTCCCAAAGGAGTTAAACAAAGAGACACTCAAAAAGGCCACAAGGATTTTGTATTGAAATTGACCATTATCTTGTACAACCACTGTTTCTTTTCACTTTCATATTCATTTGCTCCCCAAAGCAACCCTGATTTGCTCTCAATTAGCAGTGCTAATATATGGAGACAGATTTAATGCAAGGTGATTTCTTTCCTTCTTTATACCAACATTTCCAGGATTATTCATGTTCTGTGTCTTATCAGGGACAGACAACTGCCTCTTATCTCTCTGTTCCACCTCCAGTATCTGGCAATTCTTCTTCATTTGAGCACCTTCAAAAGATGCTCCTCTTCTGTGCTGCCAGTATTGACTGTTCTCAGGAATAATGTGATCCAAAGTTAGAGGGAGCCCCAACTGCTGACGTGAAGGTGCCACTAATGCAGACTCTTTCCTCAATAAAAGCAGGGCATGCAAACAGGACATTAAACACTAGAAAGACAGGGTACAATTACTTATCCCCAATTTATTTGCTTCTCTTCTGCTCAGGGATTTCTATGTCATGTGATTGTTCAGTGGAAGAAAGAAAGTGCCGGAATAGGGAGACCACATACAGAGTGATCTGTCTCTTTTCTGTCAGTCTCTAGCTGCCTTGTAGACGAAGAAAGTGAGAGAGAAATATCAGAAGAAGAAGGAAATGGGGAGAGGGGGATTATCTGGAAGAGAAAATGGGAAGCCCATTCATTCTGACTCAGAAGCTAGTCATTGCCTTCCTTAGCATAACAGCATGCATCTCTCTCTCTCTCTCTCTCTCTCTCTCTCTCTCTCTCTCTCTCTCTCTCTCTCTCTCTCTCTCTCTCTCTCTCTCTCTCTCTCTCTCCAACTCACTTCACAGGATTGTTATTTTATGGAGAAAATAGGAGGAGGAAGGAATATTAGATATATTTTCTGCCTACAGTTATTTATAAAAATGATAAAGGTGGAAGATGATATATAGATAGATAGAGATATAGATAGATAGATAGATAGATAGATAGATAGATAGATAGATAGATAGATAGATAGATAGATAGATAGATAGATAGATATTCCATTGATTCTTCTAAGTATGTCCTGTCCAGTATCACCACTTCCAGCACAGGTAAATCTCTTACCTAAGCATTCTGGACTGGAATGTCAGGGGTTAAATCGGAGGCCTTTTTTACACCATGTTCCACCACTGACACATGGTCACTTTCTGTGGTACCATGGAAGATTCCCAAAGGCCAATATTTTAAAAGGTACTAGAAGGTCTCTTATAAAATGGCGCCCCTTGAGCAAATCATGGATAGAGGTTGATGTGTTTGATTTCCAGTAAGATGTGATTCCATCCCCTTCCTCCTTAGTACTACCAGCCCACCAAACCCTGGCAGAAATGGACTCATTTTGCTAGAGAAAATTTAGTGCCATTTGAGGAAAAATGATGTGGTGGTTGGAAGGGAGAATTAGAGGCAGAAGAAAGCAGCTGTGCCTTCATTTGGAGGAGGCAGGGAAGCTGCCTGATACTTGGTGTCGTGCCACATTTTGAGAAGTGGAGCGATCAAACTGCAGAATGAAGAAAGGGAATCAAATCTTTCAGATTTTGCCTGTGACAGCAGGGATAGAGTAACAGGCACAGGGCAAGCAGGTTTTCAGGCACAGCGTGAATCGCTGCAGTGTCCTGTCAGTTGAAGTGGATCAAGGGGAAACAGTCTGTCTCAGCCAAGGCCTGCTCTTAGAAAACACAAAACATCAGTTTGGTGACTAAGGTCTTCGGGTGTAGCACAGTGATGCAGGAGCTTCAGTGAGGTTGGTGCCCCCTTTTCCCCTCCCAAATTTCAGAGGAGGCTAAAGTAGGCATAATGGACGTATTTGACTTCTGAGTCTCTCTCTCTCTCTCTCTCTCCCTCCCTCTTTTAAAGATGGAAATCATGCCTATTAGTTTTGGCTGAACATTAGCAGCACAATCTTTGATGGGTGGCTGGAGGGCTCAGAAGAACAGGCTATAAGAGCATGTAGACCAGTGGTTCCCAAAGTGGGCGGTACCGCCCCCTGGGGGGGATGACTTAGGGGGGGGCGCTAAGAGGTAAGGGTGGCGGCAGGGGGGCACTAAGAGGGGAAAGGGGTGCGGCAGGTGGTTCGCCATACCGGTAGCAACAGCCTGAGGCCGGCAGAGCTCCATAGGTGCGCGCCCCGACGCTTCCCAGCCCACAAAGGTCCCGGAGCCGAAGCCGGGAAGGCGAGAGGGGTGATGGCAGCGGCAACCGCACTCCGGCAGCGTCGCATCCCCTGTCATGTGCCGTCCGAGAGCGCGGTCTCTGGGCTGGCGGGGGCCTGACGGGGCAGGCAGAAAGTGGAGAGCCGGCGGATGGGCGTGCCGGGCGGTCTCCGAGCCTCGCCAGGAAGGTAAGCCGAGCGACAGCTGGGCCAACGCGCTCCTGCCCGCCCCTCGCTCCGGCCGTCTCCTGGGAAGTTCGCGGGAAGTGGCGGTGGGCGGAGCTGGGCAGGGCGGAGCCACCGGTGCAGCAGCACCCGGTGAGGAAGGCCCCCGCCAGCCCAGAGACCGCGCTCCCAGACAGCACATGACACGGAACACGATGCTGCTGGAGTGCGGTTGCTGCCACTGCCGCCCCTCTCGCCTTCCCGGCTTTGGCTCCGGGACCTTTGATGCGCGTCGGGGCGTGCACCTATGGAGCTCTGCCGGCCTCAGGGTCCACTGGGCTCCGGGCTGGCGGGGGCCTTGGCAGGGCAGGCAGAAAGTGGAGAGCCGGTGGATGGGCGTGCCGGGCGGTCTCCAAGCCTCGCCAGGAAGCTAAGCCGAGCTGTCGAAGAAAGACAGAAAGAAAGAAAGAAAGAAAGAAAGAAAGAAAGAAAGAAAGAAAGAAAGAAA
>QLTV01000974.1:7575456-7586432 GCA_003457575.1 Thermophis baileyi | reverse complement strand
GGGCTGCCCCCCCTTGCCATTCAGGGGGGGGAGGGGGGGGGGGGGGGCGGGGGTCGCGGCATTAGGAAGGTTGAGAACCACTGAATTAGAGGCTAGAGTGCCTCTCTGCTCAGGATTTGGTGGCATAAATGATAATGGATTATCTGTCTTTCCTCCTCCTATTTCTTGAGCAATCAACACTCTTAACAAGCTATCCTATTAGCAAATGAAGCTATATGTGTACACCTGATAGTCAAATTCCCCTGATAGTCAGGGGCATTTTTGTCAGCTGCTTTGATGGTATATAACCGCTGAATCCTGAGCAGCTGAGGGGGTCATCTTTTTTTTTTTTTCTTAGTGAAAGATTTCCAACTTGTAATATCGGTAAGTCTGAGGAGCACCTGTATAATAAAAATACAAAACCAGCTTCAGTTTTCATTTTGTGCATTCTTTGCTCACTGCAGGAATCTTGCAGCCAAGGGATCCTTGATAGAAGAGGATCAGACGCTGCTTCAGCACTTCCAGAGAAGGCTTCCTTGCCACATCCTGCTCCATAGTTTTATCAGTAGTATATTTCTCTGTGATCAGTTGACGTTGGTTCTAGTCTTGCCTTCTAGTAAGAGGGAACAAGCCAACCCCATCACATCCATGACAGCATTTTTGGAATCATGTTTCCCCTCACCTGAAGTTTTTTTTCCCCTAATCCATTCCTCCTTATAATATTGAAGATGCCTAATACAGAGGCAAAATGCACAAACAAATCTTCCCACTGATATGGACGAGAAAAGTCCCAAACTTCCACCCACCTCCACTGTATGCAGAAACGAACTTTGCGTGTTACACATGCCCACCTGGTGTATATACCGGTATTTCATTTCAAAGATGCCACCAGAGGGCAGCAGCAATCCAAATATTGACTGCAATTGGGTATAAACACCCTGCTGAGTCCTTGGTGCCTCATAGAATTATAGAAAAATAGAATTGGAAGGGACCTTGGAGGTCTTCTAGTCCACCCCCGCTTAAGTAGGAGACCTTATAGCATCCTGGACAAATGGCTGTCCAGTCTATTCTTGCAAACTTCCAGCGATGGAGTTCCTACAACTTCTGAAGGCAAGCCGTTCCACTGGTTAATTATTCTTACTGTCAGGAAATTTCTCCTTAATTCTAGGAATCACTCTTTAATAATCTTCCATCCATTACTTCTTGTTCTGCCCTCAGGTGCTTTGAAGAATGGGCTGACCCCCTTTTCTCCGTGACAGTTCAGTAAATTTGGTTCTCTGAACTTGATTGTTTGCTTGCAGACATTGAGCTACATATATTCTCGTGCATTGGTATAATAGAGCCAGTTTGGTGCAGTGAATTAGGCATCAGGCTAGGCTAGAAACTTGGAGACCATGAGTTCTACTCCCACCTTAGGCACAAAGCCAGCTGGGTCACTTTTTTTCAGCTCTAAGAATGAGGCAATGCACTCCCAGAATTCCTGAGCCAGCCATGCTTGCTCAGGAATTCTGGGAATTGAAGTCCACAAGTCATAAAGAGGGCCATAGTTCCCCCACCACTGTAGACCAATTTGTTCTTTCAGGGCACTGCCTGGACCAAAATATTGTCTTCTGTATCCAAGTCTGTACCCAGCCTGAGGTACATTAAACCATGAAGTTAATGCATTTCTATTTTGAATTACAGTATTTATTTTTAAATGTTTGTCTACCCAATACATATTTTATGAAAATCTCTGTTTTCTTGGTTTAGTTTGGATCGGTTTGGTTATTTGGGATGTCTCTGTATGTGTTTATTTTCCAAGGGATGTGGAAGTTACCACTTTTCAGGCAAAGAAAATAGAGCTTGTTTGGCTCACTGTTATCATTTTTCAGTACAAAATCATCCTTCAGAACTGCTTTTTCACTCAAGGCCAGGAGGGAAAAATACAGGAAAATGAAAGGGTCCAGATGTCTTTCTTACTACAGGAGAGGGAGAAACGATGCAGATTTGAGTGATTTGATTTGAAAAATAGCTCGAGAAAGGTGGGGCCAGCAATATGCAGCCGGCTCATATTTATATAAGAAGCTTTCATTTTATGTACTGGTATTAACAACACAGACTGCGGTGCTTTCCCGCTTGTGCTATTCACTTGCTTTCTGCATTCAGTAAAACGATCGAGACTTGTCTTCCATGAAAGGAAATCCTAGAGCAAGACAGCTGGTACTGTGGACAGTTCGAAGTCTTCAGAGACGTTGTCAAAGTAAATCTGAAATCCCAGTCTGGATAACCAGGTCAAAGCTAACTGGTCTGAAATATGCTATCTGGCCATTAGGGCTTGGATGTAATCACTCCCAATGAGCCAAAGGAAAATGAATATGCAAGACAGGAGTGCAGGGGTGGCTTCAGATCCATCTGAATGAATTAGATCCTACGTCTTTATTTAGCAATTAGGCTCAGAAAAGCCACCAAGTCAAGATCGAGCCACAGGAAGTCTTTATGCAGGGGGGGGGAGGAGACACCAGAATACAAATAAATTCAATTAGAGCAGCGGTTCTCAACCTGTGGGTCGCGACCCCTTTGGGGGGTCGAACGACCCTTTCACAGGGGTCGCCTAAGCGCGCGCTAGCCCACCATCTTGGTGCCACGCCCCCTTTGTCACCTCATCGTGCGCGGGGAGGGGGAGGGGGTCGCGGCGGTGCATTAGGAAGGTTGAGAACCACTGTTCTAGATACTCCCTTAAAATTAGTAAAGTAGTAAGAAAGAATCCTACTGGCTGAGGTGGTTGTTGTCATTTCAGAGTGAAAGAGCGCAACCCATTGTTCAGGACGACCAACATGGATTACGGAGCTAAACCANGTCATCGTTTTTTTTTTTTCTTAGTGAAAGATTTCCAACTTGTAATATCGGTAAGTCTGAGGAGCACCTGTATAATAAAAATACAAAACCAGCTTCAGTTTTCATTTTGTGCATTCTTTGCTCACTGCAGGAATCTTGCAGCCAAGGGATCCTTGATAGAAGAGGATCAGACGCTGCTTCAGCACTTCCAGAGAAGGCTTCCTTGCCACATCCTGCTCCATAGTTTTATCAGTAGTATATTTCTCTGTGATCAGTTGACGTTGGTTCTAGTCTTGCCTTCTAGTAAGAGGGAACAAGCCAACCCCATCACATCCATGACAGCATTTTTGGAATCATGTTTCCCCTCACCTGAAGTTTTTTTTCCCCTAATCCATTCCTCCTTATAATATTGAAGATGCCTAATACAGAGGCAAAATGCACAAACAAATCTTCCCACTGATATGGACGAGAAAAGTCCCAAACTTCCACCCACCTCCACTGTATGCAGAAACGAACTTTGCGTGTTACACATGCCCACCTGGTGTATATACCGGTATTTCATTTCAAAGATGCCACCAGAGGGCAGCAGCAATCCAAATATTGACTGCAATTGGGTATAAACACCCTGCTGAGTCCTTGGTGCCTCATAGAATTATAGAAAAATAGAATTGGAAGGGACCTTGGAGGTCTTCTAGTCCACCCCCGCTTAAGTAGGAGACCTTATAGCATCCTGGACAAATGGCTGTCCAGTCTATTCTTGCAAACTTCCAGCGATGGAGTTCCTACAACTTCTGAAGGCAAGCCGTTCCACTGGTTAATTATTCTTACTGTCAGGAAATTTCTCCTTAATTCTAGGAATCACTCTTTAATAATCTTCCATCCATTACTTCTTGTTCTGCCCTCAGGTGCTTTGAAGAATGGGCTGACCCCCTTTTCTCCGTGACAGTTCAGTAAATTTGGTTCTCTGAACTTGATTGTTTGCTTGCAGACATTGAGCTACATATATTCTCGTGCATTGGTATAATAGAGCCAGTTTGGTGCAGTGAATTAGGCATCAGGCTAGGCTAGAAACTTGGAGACCATGAGTTCTACTCCCACCTTAGGCACAAAGCCAGCTGGGTCACTTTTTTTCAGCTCTAAGAATGAGGCAATGCAAACCACTTCTGAAAAACCTTGCCAAGAAAACTGCAGGGACTTGTCCAGGCAATTTCCAAGAATCAAATATAATTGAACAGAAGGAAAAAAAATGATATAAGACTCTGCCAACTCTGTCCCCTAGGAGAGACCCATCTTGTCCAGCATTCTGTTCCCATAACGTCCATGCAGGTGCCAATGAGTACCCCATAAGCTGAATATTCTGGCAAGAGCACCCCTTCACTTATATTCTCCAGCAACAGGAGACTATATATAGTAATTTTGAATAGCATCAGGCAATAGTCTTTCAGACTTTCAGATACCAAATTATTTATTTAATACGCTAGGTGCATGTTTAAAAAAGGATGCAATAACCTGGCATTTGAGAACCCATGATAGTACGGTTAAATTAATTCCTACATTGTATGCTTAATGTGTATTTCTGATTGCATATTAGGATAACAGAATAACAGAGTTGGAAGGGACCTTTGAGGTCTTCTAGTCCAACCCCCTGCTCAGCCAGGAAGCCCTATACCATTTCAGACAAGTGGTTGTACAATCTCTTCTTAAAAACTTCCAGTGTTGGAGCATTCACAACTTCAGGAGGCAAGTTGTTCCACTGATTCTAACTGTTCTAACTGTCAGGAAATGTCTCCTTGGTTCTAAACATCTCAGATAAATGTTTTGCACTTTTCTTGATTTGAAGAAGTTAACCACTGAAAAACAGAAAAAGGTCTCTTAAGATGGATCCCATGGTTTGAGATCTTCCTCAGTAGAAAGAAAGCTGGTCAACAGTTAATCCCTGTTCGGCAGGAAGAATCCCTGTATCATGTAGTACTTTTAAACTTCTTGGAACTGGTCCTTCTGAAATTTAATGTGATCCAGTTTCTCTTTCTGTATTATCTGGAATGATGTGGTCATTTCCTTCCAAGTTTTTCACTATTTCTATTTATCAACCAGCTGTTTCCTACTGGTAAGGCCACATTTTGAATACTGCATCCAGTTTTGGTTGCCACGATGTAAAAAAGATGTAGAGACTCTAGAAAGAGTGCAGAGAAGAGCAACAAAGATGGTTAGGGGACTGGAGGCTAAAACATATAAAGAACAGTTGCTGGAACTGGGTACGGTATGTCTAGTTTGATGAAAAGAAGGATTAGGGGTGACATGATAGCAGTGTTCCAATATCTCAGGGGCTGCCACAAAGAAGAGGGAGTCAAGCTATTAAGTTATTATTAGTGGTTAGGGTCTGTGCCTCTTGTTTCTTCTTCAGCCTTCTGGAAAATAAAACTGTCAATAGTATCACTAAGGAAGTTTTAGGAGCTCACAGTCTTAGCCAATTCAGATTTCCAACAATTCCAAATACTTACTTTTTCATTATATATAGCAGGGGTGTCAAACTCACGTTGTCATGGCGGCGTCATGTGACTATCACAATTTTTTTCCTCTTCGCTAAACCGGGCGTGTGTGTGGCCAGCGTGTGATGCATCCGGCACGTGGGCCATGAGTTTGACAGCCCTGATATATAGCATCTCTATTCCCTGAAAATTATACAAGCCTGTTTAGGAGGAGATTGTCCAGATGAGCCGTGGTGGCGCAATGGCTAGAATGCAGTATTGCAGGCTAATTCAGCTCACTGCCAGGAGTTTGATCCTCACCGGCTCAAGGTTGACTCAGCCTTCCATCCTTCCGAGGTCTGTAAAATGAGGACCCAGACTGTTGGGGAAAATATGCTGACACTGTAAACCACTTAGAGAGGACTGTAAAGAACTATGAAGCGGCATATAAGTCTAAGTGCTATTGCTATTGCTAATTACTGCCCACCTTCACAACGGTACCTTTGTTGTTTCTCTTCCCTTGTTTTCTTGCTCTTCATTGGATTCCGTTGCTCAGATTCCTGGAGTTCAAGAAATGTCTGCAGTTATTTTATATATATATGATCTTCTTTTGCCTGACTTATTTCTTTTGAATAAGTTATACCTCTCAACCCTTTCCATTCCATACATTCTTCCATCAGCTCTTAGTAATACCTATTAAAACATTTTCGCTTTCCTGCATTAAGATGTCTGTTTTTTCTTGTTTGTTCTCCATACTGTTCTTTTGTATAGACACACTGGTATCCTTGGCTGATATATAAAGTATATTTTTCATTTGTTCTGATTCCCTTCTAGAGTTCAAATGGTGTTGCATTTCTAGACATCAAAGGTAGCCCCATTCCACAGGTATGTTGCAGCCATCTGTAGAAAGCTAGCACCCACCCTCTCCTAGAAGAATGAAATATTTTGAGAAATATTAAAAAGGCAGAATATTATATTTCCCTGGATGAGAAATGGAGAAACATGCTCCACCTTCCTTAATAGCCCACAGCAGATGTCAGCACTTAAGAGATAAAGAGATAGCTAGCTCTATTCATAAGCAAATTCCCTGCAGCAAGGTCTGAACAAAGGTAGGATTAGCCCTCAGCGACAATAGGAATTGCCCAACAAGCCCCTTCATTGCATCAGCAGACCACCAAACTTAGCAAACTTCAACCAAGTTTAGTTCAGACAAACTCCTAGGATTTGAACATGGCCCAATGGGAGTCTGACAACAGCCAATAGAATACATGTTCTTGCACAGGAACAGGAAGTTCAAGTGCAAAGCTCAAGAGAAGGTATAAATAGCCCCCACTCTCAACTCCATGTGGTCAGCTGCACCAGGACCATAAACCCATGTGGTCCTGTTCATCAGTAAATGGACCCTCTTTCCCATCAGCCTCCAGCCTCCATTTTGTCTCCAGTGCCTTTCTCCCGGCTTGGAACTGGACCTGGATATTTCTTCCAACACATCACTGGCCTCTCCCAAATACTGATGTGCCGATCCAGCACCGAGAAGTGTGCTTCTCTCTCATTTGCAATTTATTCACTCACCCTAGCTCTAGACAGGTGTGAGAAATGGAAGCAGATGATTCAAGCTGCAGCTGCTGAATGTGCTAAGTGCCAAGTTCAACAAGGGAGGCATGAGCCCATTGAAGAGAGTGCCAACAAAGCAGAGGAGCCCTGGCCTTGAAAGAGAAGTGACAATTGGAGACTTGAATGGCTGAGCTCAAAAGAGAACTGAAAGAACAAAGTATTAATTTTGAATTGGTGAATGAGTGTCTCAAAAAACACAACCCTCCAGGTTAATCAGATAAATGCAAACTTAAAAGCAAATCCTGCTCCTTCCCCAGTCGTATCATAATTAAGGAGGCAGAAGCTAGAGAATAGCAATCTATACGAAGTTTGAGAAGCACTTAGGAAGGGGAAAGCAAATCATGCAGAAAAAAGGAACACAATAAGATAGGAAGTAAAAAAAAAAGAGGGTTTTGAAGAGGTTGTCTAACATGTGTTTTCTAATATTGTCAGAGAATAAGACAGGCTGGGAATTACAGGTAGCCCTCAACTTACAACAATTCATTTAGTGACCGTTCAAAGTTACAACGGCACTGAAAAAAAGTGATTTATGACCCCTTTTCATACTTACAACTGTTGCAGCATTCCCACGGTCACATGATCAAAATTCGGCCGCTTTGCACCTTACTCCTCTTTATGACGGTTGCAGTGTCCTGGGGTCATGTGATCACCTTTTGGGACCTTCTGACAAGCAAAAGTCAACGGAGAAGCCATATTCACTTAACAACCGTGTTACTAACTTAACATCGGGCAGTGATTCACTTAACCACCATGGCAAGAAAGGTCATAAAATGGGTAAAACACACTTAACTGTCTTGGTTAGCAACAAAGATTTTGGGCTCAATTGTGGACGTAAATCAAGAATTGGTTTGAAGTATTTTTTTACACGATGGTTGTCTGTGGCTCTTTCTCCCAAGGTTATTCCCATATACCCTTGTAAATCATGTATGAATCACAAACAGCTAGGATTGCCATATTATCTGCATTCATCTCAGCCTAAAATTGATTTCATTAGTTTTTAGAGACAGCAAGTAGACACATCTAGTCCATATCGAAGTTACCACATCTGGCTCATGCTCCCTGAGTGCTTAGGAACATTGAAGAAATAAAGAAATAATCGGCAATCTGCAACATGGGTCAAATCCAGCTCACCATCTCTTTTTGTATGGCACATAAGGATGGATGGGTGGAAAAGCAGTATATTGCCGAGCCTGAGGCTCAGCTGAGCTCCTTAAGTGTTGGGCAGAGCCAAAGCGTAGGAGGACATCTTCCATTTTGCTTGCAGCTTATCAGTGGCCTCCTGTCAATTTTATGAAGTAGTCTGGGCCAGAAGCATACCGAAACATACTCGCTCTAACTTTACTAAAGTTATAGTAACAGAATCTTGCAATCCTGAAGGTATATCTCTCCCTTCTTGCCTTTCCAGTCTAAGAAACTAGGGAGGGTCCCTTCTGAGACCATTGCTTGATTCACATTCCTTCTATGGACTCATCTGCTTCTTATCTGACCACTGTATAGTCTGTTGGTCTTCCTCCGTCCTCCAAGGTCATTCTCACATACCATTATACCTCTTTGCTGATCTAATGGCTCTCATGCTCCTTGGCCGGCAGACCTGCTGGCCGCATCCAGGGAGGGAGGGAGGGAGGGAGGGAGGGAGGGAGAGAGAGAGATAGGGAGGTGGGTGGAGCCTCTGACCTCACCTGGACCACTGCTGCTTTGCAGTTCCTGCCACATCCAATGAGGGAGGGACTTTCATAGTTAAAAATTGTGAATTTTTGTTTTTTGTCTTGTTATATAAATAACCTACATCATATTCTCGATTTTACTTCTTGGCTTACAAAACCTAAAATATTTACCACCTAGTCCTTTCTTGAAAACGTTTGCTGACCCCTGCAGAAAAGCAAGAAATGGCTACCACTATAAACAGTAGAGAAAAGTTACCACACACTTTAGGGAAAACACTTGAAATGGGAGCATTAAAGGGTTTTAATTGTGATTTTTTTTTTTTTACTGACAAGGAAAACATTTGTCTGTACCCTAAAGAATGAAAACAAAGTAGGAGAATTCAGCATTGAATCAGCTCAGGAATGACCTGATTATACCAAGTCTGCCCCACCCCCATATTTCCTTGAAGATATCTTGGCTGCATAAATGCAGTTTCATTCCAGTCTTTTA
This sequence comes from Thermophis baileyi, assembly GCA_003457575.1. Classification (NCBI taxonomy): domain Eukaryota; kingdom Metazoa; phylum Chordata; class Lepidosauria; order Squamata; family Dipsadidae; genus Thermophis; species Thermophis baileyi. Next base: position 7,577,403 of record QLTV01000974.1, on the reverse strand, counting down.
AAAAAATGCATTTCAGCATTTACCATGTTTCCATTCTTCTGCTCGAGCTACAGAAGATGAAAATGACCCAGCATATATTTTCAGGATCTGTGTAAGTAATATAAAATACCAATGGTGACTCCTTTGTCATTGTTACTCCCAGAGAAGAATTTTAACACCAGCCTTTCAATTGTGCTTCAGTCTTTTCCCCTCTTTTTCTTCACAGTTTATTTTTTTTGGTTCTGTTTATAATTATGACACCTACAAGCCAGGGGTGGGTTCTGGTTTTCTTCGCTGCCGGTTCGATCAGTGTCGTGCCGCGTGGGTGCGCGCGCATGCGCAGTGCTTAAAAAAAGCTTTTGCACATGTGCAGAAGCAAAAAAACAAGATGGCGGCGACTATGGTGCCGCCGAAAGAACTGGTTTGGGGGCGTGGCAGGTCTGGGTCGCTGCCGGTTCTAGCGACCCAGGCTGCCAAGTTACTACCGGTTCTATAGAACCGGTCCCAACCGGGAGGAACCCACCTCTGCTACAAGCCCACTTAATTTCTACATTGTAAGCCGCAGTATTGCAAACAAGACTATCAAAAAGCCAAGTCAAACAAAATAGTCACCACCAGTGAGTTGACGTGTGCATATTGAATGGGGGTTGTGGTAGCGAGGAAATGATAGCAGTATTCCAGGGGCTGCCACAAACAAGAGGGGGTCAAGCTATTCTCCAAAGCACCTGAGGGCAGGGCAAGAAGCAATGGATGGAAACTAATCAAGGAGAGAAGTAACCTAGAACTAAGGAGAAATTTCCTGACAGTTAGAACCATTTATCAGTGGAACAACTTGCCTCCAGAAGTTGTGAATGCTCCAACGCGGGAAGTTTTAAAGAAGATATTGGACAACCATTTGTTTGAAATGGTATAGGGTTTCCTGCCTGAGCAGGGGGTTGGACTAGAAGACCTCCAAGGTCCCTTCCTGCTATGCTATGCTATGCTATGCTATGCTATGCCATGCCATGCCATGCCATGCCATGCCATGCCATGCCATGCCATGCCATGCCATGCCATGCTGTTGTCAAAAGTTATAAACACTGGAATTTGATCCAAGGAAGGGTGATTAATTATTTTTTAAGACTTCAAAGAGACAGATGACTTTGGAGACAATAAACTCCTTGGAGATTATTATTGTTTAGCCAAGTAGAAATACATTCCTGGCTTCATAAAGTAGAATGGAGGCAGATGCTCTTCATATGCTCTCTCCTTTTGTAAGTGCTAATTTCAACCATGTTGCATATAAGCAGGGCTGGGATGAGTATTAAGGGTTTTGGAGGAGCTTCTGACAAGCTGATAAAGAACTCTTGCAAAAAAATACCAGTTGAACTGAGCTTCTTTCCTAATCTTGCAAGTTATGTACAGTTGCCTTCTTGCCAAGGTTGAAGAGTTTCTGCTAGTAACCCTTATCAGGCATGTAACTCCAATGTTACAGATTCAGGTCTAGGCTTGTCCCTGCAGAATCAGATATCCCTGATCTGAAACACTTGAAAAGTTCCATCAACCCACATTTCTAGCAGAAGATATGAGTACCTTTTTAAAGCAGATCACCAGCTCAGCTCTGTGGGAAGCACCCCACCCCCTAGAACAGCAGTTCTCAACCTGTGGGTCGCGACCCCTTTGGGGGTCGAACGACCTTTTCACAGGGGTCGCCGCGCGCGCTAGCCTGCTGTTAGATAGTGGGTAGAGATGACAGGAGACAGACTTCCAAGCAGTTCTTTATTTCAGCTCTTGTATCAGCAACCAGCAAAAAGCAGTCTGACAGCTTGCCCTTTTATAGGGAGCTGTCAGATAGACCAGCCAATAGCGTTTGAGCTTTTTCCTGCTCAAACGCTGGACCTGGTTGGAACCATGCAACACAGTTGAAACAGTTAGAACATAACACCCCTCCCCTCCTGGATGGAGCAGTCCAGCATACGTAATCACGCA
>QLTV01000974.1:7544617-7572356 GCA_003457575.1 Thermophis baileyi | reverse complement strand
AGATGTCTGCCTGGCTGGTTGAAAGTGCTGAAGAAGCTAGTCACAGTTCTCCTGGCCCAAGCCTTCGTCGCCACTGTTAGATAGTGGGTAGAGATGACAGGAGACAGACTTCCAAGCAGTTCTTTATTTCAGCTCTTGTATCAGCAACCAGCAAAAAGCAGTCTGACAGCTTGCCCTTTTATAGGGAGCTGTCAGATAGACCAGCCAATAGCGTTTGAGCTTTTTCCCGCTCAAACGCTGGACCTGGTTGGAAGATGTCTGCCTGGCTGGTTGAAAGTGCTGAAGAAGCTAGTCACAGTTCTCCTGGCCCAAGCCTTCGTCGCCACTGTTAGATAGTGGGTAGAGATGACAGGAGACAGACTTCCAAGCAGTTCTTTATTTCAGCTCTTGTATCAGCAACCAGCAAAAAGCAGTCTGACAGCTTGCCCTTTTATAGGGAGCTGTCAGATAGACCAGCCAATAGCGTTTGAGCTTTTTCCCGCTCAAACGCTGGACCTGGTTGGAACCATGCAACACAGTTGAAACAGTTAGAACATAACACCTGCCATCTTGGAAATGCTCCCAGTTCAGCCGTGCCTGCGGGTCGCCTGACAGCCGGTAGCCACGGAAGCGGGAGACTTCGCCCACCCGCCCAGATGCCGCCATTTGGGTTCTTTGACCCTCTGCGCATGCGCAAAGCGTTCTGCCACGCCCCCTTTGTCATCTCATCGCGCGTGGGGAGGGGGCAGGGAGGGGGTCGCGGCGGCAGGGCAGGGGTCGCGGGGGGTTACGGCATTAGAAAGGTTGAGAACCACCGCCCTAGAAGAATGAAATATTTTGGGGCAGAATATTATATTTCCCCAAAGGAGAAACGGAGAAACATGTTCTTAGAGGAAGAAAGCATCCCCCAGTCTTTCTGAATAGCCCACAGCAGATGCCGGCACTTAAGGAGATAAAGAGCTTATTGAAAGAGGAAGGCAACTATCTAGATGGCTCCATTCATTAGCAAAGCAAATACCGCAGGCAGAAATCCATTCAAGACAGGATATTTTGAAACTCCTTGTGGCAAAGTTTGACAGCTAACAAAAGCAGAATGGTAGGATTAGAACAAGCAGCCCCTCACCCAAGGTCCAAAACAGGACGAAAGCCATTAGCCACAATAGGAATTGCCCAACACCCTTTTAGAAACACAAAGCCCATATTGCACAAATCCCAAACTTCGAAGTTACAGAAACTATAAAGATCCATCCACCTATTCAGCCATTTGTTCAGCTGGCCCAGAACCGCACACTGTCTTTGTGTGTGGTTCTGTTCATCAATAAAAGTTTCTTTCCAATCAGCCTCCATGTTGTTTCCAGCATCTTTCTCCCAGCTTGGAACTGAACCAGATGGATTTTCCTTCCAACAGCTCCAATCCCTACTGCCAGGTGGGGAGGTTCAACATTTGGGAATGACTAAGCAGAGTACCTCTCCTGTTGATTATCACTAGAATCCAACCAAGTATTATAATTTATTGTTTAGTGCAACTGGACTGAATCTGCAGGATTAGTAATATATGAGGTTTTTAAAAAAACAAGGTACCGTATTTGGGGGCAAGAATAATAATTTAGGATGTTTCATCTTTATACGAAATGAATTCTGAATCAGTTGTCCTTTTTGAGACAATCAGGTCCGCCAAGTTTTGCATGAAGATGTTCAGGATTTTTTTCTGCAAAGGCAGCCTTTCCAACTTGAAAAATGAAAAGGCTCTTTTGCCCAACAATCCTGAACATCTTCCAAGAACCTAAGTTTACCTGCTAATTTGTTTTTTTTTTTAGGGGGGTTGTGTTTGTGTGAATGAGCTACATTGCATACCTGGGAACTTACAGTGGGTTTTTTGGAGGGGGGTTGTTTTTGTTTTGTTTGTTTGCATTGTGACAGGAGAAGTTTTGAACTGAACCTTGGGAATAAATCATTATTTCTTATTATTACCCTGCCTGCATCAGACTTGTGAGTGTATCTCTTTGATATTTGGAAAAATCCCTGCAGTTACTTTGGCAGGATTTCAGAAGTGGTTTTCCACTGCTTCCTTCTGGGAGCTGAGAGAGAAGGGCTGGCTCAAGGTCACTTTGCGCCTAAAACAAGACTAGAACTCATGATCTCCCAGTTTCTAACCTTTAACCATTTATACTAAACTGGCTCTTGCTACATCTGACGTTAGAGGCGTTAATTCATATGACAGTTGCACTCATCAGTGGGCAACCATCTGCACATTTTCGGGCTATAAGTAGCCTTCTACCTCCTTTGATTGAAATGTTTTTCAATCAATTAGAACTATGAAAAAAACCAGTAATTTTATACCCTCCTTGGTAGGCTGCTGTACACAGGGGAAAAGAAATTGACAAAGGTTAGGTCAACACCAATGTGTGTGACCTCACAAACACAGCGGCAGCCTTAGTAGAGAAACCTGTAAATTTCCAAAAAGATCAGGAAAAGTCATGGAAGTTATAATGAATGAAAAATAGACCATGTTTTGATTTCTTGGTCAACCGATGTACCCATAGGAATACCCACTGCTTCCTAGACATACCATGTCACGTAATTTCAAGTGCTATGGATGTCCTGAGAATTATTTTCATTCTCTGCTATTGGGAGAAAGAATTACAACCTGCACAACAGGGTCCTTCCTGCAAAGCAGGGGTGGGTTCTGGATCCTTTTGCTGCCGGTTCGCTCAGGGTCGTAATTAAAAAAATAGCTTCTGCGCATGCACAGAAGCAAAATCCAAGATGGCGGCGCCCACGGAGACACCGACGGAACCAGCTCCGTGACGTCATTGCCGAGCTACTAACGGTTCTAAAGAACCGGTTAGAACCGGTAGGAACCCACCTCTGCTGCCCTGTAATTCATGAATCCTGTAACAAACCATTCACTGCAATTAACGGTTAAAACTGCCCATTACAAAGCTATACTTTTTATTTTTCCATTCTACAGATAGTCCTCAACTTATAACCGTTCGTTTATCAACCATTCAAAATGTGTTTATTTATTAAATATATATGCTGCTCATCTCACCTAGAGGGGAGTCTAGGCAGCTTACAAGCAAATTAAAAATGGCACAGGGGAAAAAAGTGACTCCTGACTAGTCCTCACATTTATGACTGTCACAACATCCCCACGGTCACATAATCCAAATTCGGGTGCTTGGGAAATGGCATGTATTTACAACTATTGCAGTGTCTCGGGTCACGTGATCACCATTTGCCGACCTTCCCAGCCAGCTTCTGACAAGGAAAGTCAACGAGGGAAGCCAGATTCGCTTAATGACTGTGTGCTTCACTTAATAGCTGCAGTGATTCACAACAACCAGGGCCAAAAGGTCATAAAATCAGGCATGACTCACTTAACAACCACCTTAGCAACAGAAATACTGGTCCCAGTTTTGGTCGTAAGTTGAGAACTACCTATATATAAATCTTCAAGAGATATTAATTCATTTTGGTAGGCACATTGAACCTTTACTTCCCTCCAAATCCCTAGATCACTCAAGAGATTCTGGAGACTTTTGATTCCTATCTAGGCTACCTTGAAGGCATTCCCCCATAAATTCAGACATTTCTCATATCTGTCTAAAACAGCTAATTTCTATTTAGCATGGAGGCATCTCTGGCTCTGCTCAATGAGACTTATTATGGGGAAGTGAGCACAGGATTTCAGATCTAATAGCATGTTAGAATTAAACATTTTAAAAGAAATTTCAAAGACCAAAATAATTTCACAATTTACTGCTCCATTTTAGTTTTTTTTTAAATTAGCCAACTATCTGTTTAACTGCACAATCCAGCTATGCATAAAATGGACTATAAGCTTTTTAGATGTTCAGTGTTTGTACCCAACATCTGTCATAGCTTTTGATCTGCAGCATTAGTTTACCATCATCCCAAATAACTGACTGTGCTTTGCAAAAATGAAGCCTCAAATTCAGAGGTGGGATTCAGCAGGTTCTGACCAGTTCTGGAGAACCGGTAGCGGAAATTTTGAGTAGTTCGGAGAACCGGTAAATACCACCTCTGACTGGCCCCGCCCCCATCTATTCTCTGCCTCCCGAGTCCCAGCTGATCGGGAGGAAATAGGAATTTTGCAGTAACCTTCCCCTGGAGTGGGAAGGGAATGGAGATTTTACAGTATCCTTCCCCTGGAGTGGGGTGGAAATGGAGATTTTACAGTATCCTTCCCCTGCCACGCCTACCAGGCCACGCCCACCAGGCCATGCCACACCCACCAAGCCACACCCACAGAACCAGTAGTAAAAAAATTTGAATCCCACCACTGCGAGTCAAATCCCTAGACTAGAGAACCTTTTTGTCTCTCTTTTCTTTCTTCCTAGTTGTGCTATTAAATAACTTAAAATAAGAGAGAAGATAAATTAATAATATCGTCAGTTTCCATGCAATCAATACTATGCACAGCCAAGTCCGCCTTCAGGGCTGTGATTAAACAGTCAAAAAGTGGTTGCAACACTTGTTTTTTATATGATGCTTCTATTTATGTGCTGCCTGGATCTGCAATACACGTTAAAAAAAATAGACACAGCTTTGATCATGCTAGCACCATTATAACTTTTTGATCATACCCTGTGGACACTCCTGTCTACCGCAAATCAGAGAATTCATTGCTCTTCAACTTGTTCTTGATCATGGTACATTATTGTCTGAATTAGGTGACAGCAGTACTTGACTTGGCTGATCTCAGAAAACCAAGCAAATTGGCCCTGGGTATTATTTAAATGGAAATCAACAGGAAATAGCAGGGGAGAACATTATAATAATAATATAATGACCGGCTTCAAGGTTGACTCAGCCTTCCAGCCTTCCGAGGTCAGTAAAATGAAGACCCAGATTGTTGGATGCAATATGCTGACTCTGTAAAACCTGCTTAGAGCAGGGCTGTCAAACTCCCGGGGCAGATGTGTCATGCGCTGGCCATACCCATGGCTGGTTTAGCGAAGGGGGGAAAAGTCCCAATACGTCACATGACGGAGCCGTGACGACGTGAGTTTGACACCCCTGGCTTAGAGAGTGCTGTAAAGCACTGTGAAGCGGTATATACTGTAAGTCTAAATGTTATTGCTATAGTATAGTATAGTATAATACAGTACTATAAAATACAGCATAGTATAGTATAGTACAGTACAATATAGTATAATATAGTATACTACAGTATAATAATGTAATGCAAGGCAATGCAATTTATTAATAGAAGTATCTAAAATAAACCTATAATAGGAAAAAGAGCATTCAGGAAGCAGAAATTGGTGAAGCACATCAATATTGCTAACCAAGAAAATTTATATCATTGCATCCATGAAATCACAGGAAGAGAGTATGATATGAAGGTAATTTTATTTTTCATTGCCTAAACAAAAGTGAGCAGATATGACCGGTTGTACTATCCATTGTTATCTACAGCAAGAAGAGGAAAAATCTGGGCAATTCATTACTCCATAAACGAGTGCTGATTAAATTAACGCAAAGCTTTGGTAGGAAAGAGAAGTACCTGCCAAAGGAGATAAAGGAGCAATTCACTGCTGCTTTTCTCAAATGATCTGCAAGCCACATGGAGAGTTAATGTGTTTCCCTTGCCACATTTCGAGCAGATGCCATTAGGAAGACTGTTCCATGCTTTTTTGTATGGGAATGAATACAGTTCCTGCCTCTTGCTCCTGATTATGTTGCATCACAAAATGACAGAAGCAAGGGAAAGGGAAAGGGGGGGGAGGGAGGGAGGGAGAGAGGGGGAGAGAGAGAGAGAGAGAGAGAATATCTTACCAGTAATTTTAAGCCATTCTTCTATATCTTGTTTCTTCTATAGCCTACATACCTTGGCCTACACCAGGAATGGGGAACTATGGCCCCTTTATGACCTGAGGACTTCAACTCCCAGAATTCCTGAGCCCCATGGCCGGCTCAGGAATTCTGGGAGTTGGACTCCACAGGTCATAAAGGGGCCATAGTTCCCCACCCCTGCCCTAAACCATGGGTCCCTAAACATTTCATCTCATTGACCCCTTCATGCAGCTTGAGATCACTTATTGATCCCAAACTTTTACTATATAAAAATAATTCCATATGTACTACCGGTACTTTAACAATACTACAAATAACAACCACAATAATAGTAACAGGAAGTCCCATTAACGATACTACAAATAACCACAATAACAGGAACAGGAAGTCCCATATTGACCACTTAGTAGAACTCTAGCCTAAACAGTTCTTTTGCATCAGGTCCTCTGAGAAAACAAAAATAGCTGGAGTAGAAACCCTGAGATACAACAATGCAAACCAATTTTAATCAGCAAATAAAGGAGTAGACTTACAATGGAGAATCAGCTGAGGCATCACAGATTTTTTGTTTTAACACTACCAATGATCCCCGTATCATTGTGTTCCTCCAATAATCATCTCATTTTTAAAAGAAAAAAAAGAAATCCAGCCTATAGGCCCAATTATTAGAATCCATTTAATGAAAAAAGGGGATTATTTTTGTTTCTCCAACAGCTCATGTGATTGTAGTTTAGCTTCAGTCCTGGGGAGAGGTGCTGGCAGCAGTTCATAGCACCAAGGTCCTGCTCTGAGGCTGCCAGTGTGAAAGTACAACAATCAGCTTGAGAAAAGCTAATCTGCAGAAAGCATCTGCTTTTGTTATGCAAGAAGAAATCAATAACAGATTGATTCAGTCACATGAGTAGGAGAAAGGGAGCAGAGAAACAAAAAGGAACTTCTTTCTTTTTATGGTGAGTTATCCAAACCCTGTTATAAGAATATGGTAAGGGGCATGATGTCATTAAAACACGGAGGGCAGTTCGTGAGGGTGGGCTTAGGGCAGATTTTGTGTCTCTTTTCATTCTTGAAATGTTGTTTGATGATGCCATTAGAGCAACCGCTAATGCAAACACCATGCATCTTTCTTGCGTGATGGTTGTCTAGTCTGCAGCTTCTCTTCCTGTCTCCCACGGTCATGCCCACAGGCCATTTACAAGTAGATGGTGTTTTCTGGCATTATTAGAGGGGACAGTCCTATAGGGTAGAACAGACTAAGGAACTAACCCCGTATAGATCTAAAACTATTCTTTATTAGAACAGCTATAGTAACAGAATGTTGCAGGTCTGAATGTGCTTCCTCACTTTATTTCATATGGAGTAGGGCCTGTCTGGGGCATTTTCTCAAGAGAGTTTTTTGGAATGAGCTTAAGCTGCATTTGTCAGATTGTTTGCTAATCAGTCTTCTGTTCACTGTTCTTTAAGGCCATTCTCTATGCTCTCTCCACAGGAACCCCCAAGAGCACCAGAATATCTTCAGGAGCAGATGTCAGATTTCTCTCACATGCGGTCACCAACACAAAATCTATTTGATTTTCTAAGACAAGAGGAGTTTAAAGGGATCAGATTCTTGACCCGTTTTTCTTCATAGGTCTGTTTGCCTTTTAAAACATCTGTTGAAAAACTTAGACAAAGCTCTTGTTTCAGAGGATAGACAGAAACACCTCATTTTTTTATTTTATTTTGCTGCTGCTGCTTTAATTTCAAATTCATTTGTACGGTTGTCATAGTGTCTTTGAAGGTCAAATTTTTGACATATCTCCTCAAGCTTCTTATTTCTATTTGCATGTAGCCTAAGTACAGGAAGACGCGGGACTTTACCATTTGACTCTGTCCATCTTCCCTCTAGGAAAGGAGGCGTTTACATCACTATTTTCACTGTTTCTCTAGCATCCAGCCTCCAAAGCTATTCCTCTGCCTGAAAATGCTGGTCTGGCCAAGGAAAAGGTTACATGCTTCACAGAGGTGTGGGATGCCAGGGAAACATCCTTTCAACAGCCACTGAAGATTGGAGTTAACTCTCTCCTGCTGCTCGCAGAACCAAGTTTCGCTACTTCTTTTTGTACTTAGAACCGATATTGCATATGATATACATGTCCACAACTTCCTTAATGCAGGTAGTTTGAGCTAGCTCCTCTTCTGAAAAACAATTAGTAAAGAAGGAAGCCTACTTTTTCCTTCCCCCCACCATTCCCCCGATTATTTTCTACTGGTTTGATGGAATTATCCAGAGAGAGCCCTAGTAACCATTTATCTCCCTCATGGATATTAATAAACAACAAAGAAATGTAGCCGTTGAAGTAGGAGGTATCTGCACGCCATTTATTTTTTTTTAGCTTATTAAGGGCCCTCAAAAGGAGATCTTACTTGCAGTCTTTTTACCTTGGGAAAGTGTAATAATAATTGTGATCCTTGGGCCTTTTCTGTCCTTCAGATTCCATTTCTCTTCTTATACGTATGTCCAGCATTTTAGAGGCCACGCTTGCAACTTGAAAGGATCCATTTGCCTCTTGAGGCCTCTTCTCATCTCCCCGTGTTCTTCTATCTTCAGTATCATCATTCCATCAGCTCCGCTGAGAGACCAACACCAAGCTTCTTTCTCAACAGAGGCTGACCTGCCTCTCACTCAAGCCAAGGAGGAAGATGAGGTGAAAGAAAGCAATCTCTGATGAGTCCTTTGAAAAGAACAAGCACCCCACCTTTCTTAATTGCTTAAATTCAGTGGGATGTCATTTGAGAAATAATATTTCATTTTAAGATGGGATGCCTGAGCTTTTCTTCTTCCCCCATCATCCATTTTTTTTCCTTTTGTGATGTGTCTTACACATTGTAAGGCTTCATGCAGGGTCTTTTTTTTTCTTTAGAACGATCAAATGAAAGCTACCCTGGATGTCTTTGAACAGTAGGATGGGGAGCGAAGTGCTTAAAAATAAGCGCTGTCTGCTGCTTTCCCCTTTTCCATGTCTTTTCCCCTATAGTCTTAATGCAGCCAATGCTGGTTCAATTAAAACATTGCACATATTTCCTTTGCAGTAAACTATGCATTGAACTATCTCGATTGGTATCTGACTCTGGTGGCCTCTTATTCATTCCCTGCTTTTGCATCACAATTTCTGTAACTTCAGGTTAAAGTTCCTGACTTGAATTCCATAGCTGTGTTTTCCATAGTTATATAAGCACATGAATATAGATGAATGATACATGGTAGTGTGGCATTTATAAAAGGGGGATAGGCAAAAAGACTTTTACTTACCCTGTTTCCCCCAAAATAAGACATTCCCTGATAATAAGCCCAATCGGGCTTTTGAGTGCACGGCAATAAGGCCAAGCGCTTATTTCAGGGTTCAAAAAAATATAAGACGGGGTCTTATTTTTGGGGAAACACGGTACTTACTTACTTACTTACTTACACAGGGGAGTACTTACTTACTTACTTACTTACTTACTTACTTAGCCACCCAACTCACCACAGGGAGACATTGCATTGTACCTTAAGATTAGTGTTCCAAAACTGGTATTTGGTCAGTTGGCCATGTTTTTCTCCAAGTCATTCTAAACCAAGAGTAACTTGGTGTCCTCCAAAAGCTGTGGACAACTCTCATCGTCCTTTGCCATTGACTCTGCTAGTAGGATTAGTGAACGTAGAAATCCAAAGTTTCCAAAAGACATCAGGAGGTAATCCGTTGCCCTTGTGATACTTATTAGATTTTTATCCCATCTTTATTACTTTGTAAGCAACTCAAATTGCTTATTAGTTTATAAGCAACGCAAGTCCTCCTATTTTTTCTACAACGCTGTGAGGTGAGTTGGACTGAGAGAGAGAGACTGGCTCAGTCACCCAACTGGTTTTCATGCCCAAGGTGGAACTAGAATTCACAGTCTCCCGGTTTCTAGGCCAGCACTTTCATCACTACATCAAGTTAGCTTTTGCATATATGTTTAACTTCCTACCTAGCAGAGCCAGGTAATTACAAGCTCCAAATAGATCAATTTATGTTCTCTTCACTCCCTCACTGCCTACTCCAGTTTATTTTCATTTTCCCTTTCAATTGATACTTTTCTTGGAGACCACAGAGCACATTCAAGCATCACTGGCTGCTATTTCTCCTTTTTCATCTTCCTATTCATTTCATCTTCCTCTTTGTTTCTTAGCAGTTGTTTTTTCTGCAATACTGTCACAAACACTTGATTGGACGAATTTGCCATTAGAAGAAATGCCATCTGCAAAAAAATAATGAACGGGGAGTGTGAAAAGCAAAAAGGGAGGTTGAAAATGCGCACATGCTCTTTATGATACATTGCACACAGGTGAGATATTTAGGTATTATACAATGCTCGTCTTAGGTCAAACAAACAATTAAAAGTTTTTCATCAGTGGTCTCTCGGCGAAGTGATTAAGCAGCCAGCCAATTAAAAATAAACATAAAAAATTAAAGACTTCCCTGTAAAATTGATGCTTGTAATATTGAGATGCAATTTCTCTGTCTTTAAAGAATGGACATAAAATCCATGGCAGATTAGAGCATCTGGGAGCTCTATACTCACCCACTCTTTTAAGACCCTTGAACAGAGTGGGGCTGGGTTTGAGTGAGGCTTGGTTATTTTGGGAAGTTCAAATTGTTAAACTGAGATTTAACAGTGGTTTCGGTACCAAAAATCCTACATGGGATCACTTCTCTACTTCTCTTTTTTTCCTTAGTCTATTCCTTTTTCTTTAGAACAGGGTTTCCTCTACTCTATATAGCTTGGGACAAAAAAAAATTTCCAGTCCCCAAATATAAACACGTATAAAAAGGAAAAAAAAAGGAAACTCCCACTAATGTATAAAGGTTTGTTTTTTAATTTAAAATATGAATGGCCAGTCAGCTCCAGGGTGCACTTTATAGCTTTTATATAAAGCTCTTCTTGAGGATTGATATAGGAAGACTCTGTACCTGGAGCAGCCTTGAAACAAGAGCATGTTTATATTACAGAGATATTCATAGTAGGCTCACTCTCTCATTATTACACAAATATCCAGAGTGCACACAGTACAAGGCAGCATCTCCCAGTTGCCTTCAGATATCAACCCTATCAAAACATATAAAGTTGCCAGGTTCTGTGCAGCAATGCTCAAAATTCATCAGATGATGTTTTCTTGTCTTCAGGCTCAATTGTAAAAAAAGTAGTCTCAACATGCACCTACATTGCCTATTAGATATACTGTAAGTATAGCCTCTCTCTATAGCCTATATTCTCCTATACTTTCTTAATGTTCCCATTCTTTAAGATTATTTATTGTATTTTACACCTTCTATTGTATCTCTCCTTCCCTCTTTCTCTCTCTCTTTACATACTTTTTACCAGTTATATGCTTGTGGTTCTTCCTAATGATTATATTCCATCCCCTTATGCTGCTCTGTGACAAAATATTGATTTAATTTAATTTATATAACCAAGAAAAGAATTAATGGAGAAAGTAATATTGTTCTGTATTACATAGCAGTTATATCAGAAACTCAGGTCTTAACAGAATAACGGAATTGGAAGGGACCCTTGGAGATCTTCTAGAGTAGACCAATGTTGTATCTATTTCTATACGTAGTTTTGAAGAAAACCAAATTCAAGAAACTCTTTCTCTAAAAGGATGTTTTATTGCTCTTGGAGTGGAATTCTCTATAGTGAAGAATGTTACATTTGAATTAAACACCGACATCATGAAGTTGTTTAATGATAGCCTGCTTATGAGACCTATTTTGCCTGTATCTGAATTAGCAAAGCACTAAAATTAATATTTTCAAAAGTTGAAGTATCCTTATAGATGATAAATATGAATGCTTGGCATATTTTTTTCCTCTCCTTCCTACCACATTAGGAATCACAACTCTGGGGCACCTTCTGCACAGGTGTTATGTAGCAAAGCATTCTGCGCATGCGCAGAGGGTAAAAGAACCCAAATGGCAGCGTCCGGGCGGGTGGGTGACACCTAGCGCTGCCGTGGCTACTGGCTCTCCGACGACCGGCAGGCACGCCCGAACCAGGAGCATTTCACCCCTGATGCTAAACCTTCACCTCCACTCAATATGTATTGTATAGCAGAATATTTTTAACATCTGTGCTTATCAGGGGTGGGTTCTGGACCCTTTTGCTGCCAGTCACTCAGGGTCGCACCGTGCGTGCGCGCTTTGCGCGCGCGCCCCCCCCAGCAATAAAAAATAGCTTCTGCGCATGCACAGAAGCAAAAATTAGCTTCTGCGCATGCACAGAAGCAAAATCCAAGATGGCAGCGCCCACGGAGACACCAACAGAACCGGCTCCGTGACATCATCGCTGAGTTACTAATGGTTCTAAAGAACCAGATAGAACTGGTAGGAACCCTCCTCTGGTACTTATGAAGGAGCCATCCTTTCTTGCTCTACATGTGTGAGAGGGCTTTCTAAGAGATACGTTTTCATTTACTCAGTGTAGCCCTGTCTGGAAAGCTTAGTTTTCTGGATTCCTTTTTTTTTTTTAACCCCAGTTTAGCATTAAAGAAATCTGTTGTTGGTTTGTGCTCCGAGCTTGGCAATTTGGTTGCAAACGTTTCATCCCCATTCGAGGAGACATCTTCAGTGCGCTTTGGATTGTGCTTGTCTGGGGGAGTACTGGCCTTTAAATATCTTTCTGAATCCTGGTCTCCACTCCCCCAGACAAGCACAATCCAAAGATGTCTCCTCGAATGGGGATGAGACGTTTGCGACCAAATCGCCAAACTCGGAGCTCAAACCAACAACATAACTACCAACCTGAGCTACTAATATTCAAAGACATTTCATTAAAAAAATCTTCTTGAAATCCATATTGCTTTTGGTCCCTTTGTTTTTGTCAGCTATGGACAGCTTGACAATATGCTGACAGCAGGAGAGGGGATGAGTTGAGGTGTGTGACAAGTCAGTGCAATTCCACATGCGCAATGGAGCATCACATGAATAAAACAACAGAAAAGGACTTTAAAAAGAGAAGTCCAGTCATTTGGTCACATCCATTATTAGAAGGTAGCCCTACCCACTGTCATTCACATCTCTAGTAATGTAAATGACTGATCACTTAATTAACAGCGGACCAGAGAGCTGGATACACTGGGTCTTGACCCAAACATGATCCACTATTTTCTCAGTTACATTAAAGTCCAAGACGTTCTAAGCTGCTGTGTTGTAATCTATCAACAAATGAATATTGACAACCCATCTCTGAATTTTTACTTTTACTCTCATTGTAGCAGCTCTCTCATATACCAGAGAGTTCCTCAAGGGCTGAGGAACTCAACCCAAAATCTAGAAAATACATGAAGAACCACCAATTTCTTTTGTAAAATAGGGTTTTTTTAATGCACTTAGTTCATTTCTGATTTCAATGTTAACATCACCCAATAGTAAAGAAAACACTACTGCATTCTGGTAAGAATTTGTTCTGTCATCCAACCATTTTCCATTTAAGAAAATGTCTGTGGATAACTACTCAAAATAAAATATGAATTTAAATCAGATTGTCAACCTTAAAAAAATACCAAAAATATACCTCTGCTCTTTTTCATCATACCTCAATAGTCACCTTTGGTTTCTTTAATTATTCTTTTATTACAGTCCTCCCCAATCTGATGCCTTCCAAAGGAACTACAACTCTCAAGGATTGGCTTTGGAACTGCTGGACCATACATATGGAAATTACAATTTAGGATTTCTGGAGAAACCCAAAAGGAAGAAGATAATTCTACAATTATTTTCATTTTGATAAATTTCCTATGGTTGAATAAGAATTCTCAAGAAAGCACACAGTACTCTATGTACAACTTCCCCATGATGTTAAAAAATACGATGACTCTATCAAGGAGACTATAGTTATCTGCTCCCAACAAAATTTGAGTCCAATTTTTAAAATTTGTGGCCTTGGACTATTCCTAATGATTTAAAAATGACAGGCTATAGGAATGAAAGGAAAAAGATGTTACACTGGATATACAAATGAACCCGGCTGATGTCTTAATAATTAAAAGGGATATACAGGTAGTCTTTGAGTTACAACCATGCATTTAGTGACTATTCAAAGTTACAATGGCACTGAAAAAAAGAGACTTATGACCGTTTTTCATACTTATCCCCGTTGCAGCATCCCCATGGTCACGTGATCAAAATTTGAGCACTTGGCAACTGCCATGTATCTACGACAGTTACATTGTCCTGTGGTCATGTGACAAACCCTTTGTAACCTTCCCAGCCGGCTTCCAACAAGCGAAATCAATGGGGGAAATCAGATTCGTTTAACCATCACGTGATTCAATTAACAATGGCAGTGATTTACTTAACAACTGTGGCAAAACAGGTTGTAAAATGCGGTGCAGCTCACTTAACAACTGTCTTGCTTAGCAATGGGAATTTTGGGCTCCATTGTGGTTGTAAGTTGAGGACTACCTCTACAAATAACAAACCAAAAGTGGCCTGGATAACTTTCCTATATTGGATTTACAGAATGGATTTGTTAAAGCTTTGAAGAATTTTGTGAGAAGGGATGAAGAAAAAAATGAAAAGGAATCAAGTTCTAGGAGATATAATTCAAGGCACTACAGATCAAGATTGTTAAAAGCAAAAGGAAAAGTTGGTTTATTTGACCAAGGTATCTATGTTATCTCTGGTAACCCTTAATGGACTTTTGCTGGTAAGTATGGAACAACAAGGCTTTAAGGATGTGTTTACAGATAAGAGATGGGATATGGGAAGAAGGAATATTTGTTATACTATCAGAAAAGGTGATAAGTTACTAAAATTGTGTATACTTGTTGTGGAGGGTGAAGTCATTTCTTTATACCTTTCTTTTCTTTTTATTATATTCTTTTTTTCTATCTTTGTTTTCTCTTTTCTTTTTTATCCTTTTATTTCTTTAATTTTGCATTTGTTTTTATCTTTTTAATTGTAATTTCTAATAAAATTACTACTTAAAAAAAGAATAATTGTTGCAGATGAGAATGTGCATGACTGAAAGAGAACCATAGATTCCAAGTTATAATAGAGGTTCACAAAATAGGTGCAAAAACAGAGCAAAGGCACTTGAGCTTAAAATAGTTTTGGAAACTAAAAATGCTTAGTGGTTTATTGAACAAGAGCGGGCAGCAGAGAAGACATTTGGAATATGATTAACATTTTCCTTAGCTTCTCCATAATCATAAATGTGCTGGGTTTTTCCAGCCCAACGCTAAAGATGATTGTTGCAGAAACTTTGCCTTCATTTAGGTTTAATCCAGAAGGCAATTTGGGGAAAATGCCCTCATTTTCAATTGAAATGGTTTCTTCCTTCTCCTTTCCCCTAATGCTGAATTATGATCCCCAATAGTCCTGCCCTTAGCCACGCCAGGTGGAACTGCTGAAAGTTGTAATTCAGCAACCTTTAGAAGGGTTTAATAATAATTAAATATTATTATTTAATAATAATTGTACGTGTTATTCTTAATCTTAATTTACTTCATTGCCAGTGGCAATTTAAAAAACTACGAGTAAGGTGCAGGAAAATACAGCACAAATGAAATCATCTCAGTTTGCTGTTGCTTTTACTGATATATCCTGACTGATCCGAAGAATGTGAAAATACGCAAATTTTACCTCAGCCATGAAGGGCAATGAAGAACCTTTTGAACCTGTCATTTGTTCCTAAACAACTGAAATCTCCTCCCCTCATAAATCTGTAACAATTTATTTGTTTACAACTATTTCGCACAGGGCTATGGTCAAAATCAATCTCTCTCCTGCACGTTAAAACCAAACACCTTCCTGCCCTAAATGTACCTTAACAGGAAAAAAAGACCTATCTTGCATTCTTCCAGGGTATGAGTCTCACGGGAAAATCCAGTGGATTTGCACAAATCCTTCAGATGCCCTAGATTTGAACTATCAGACACCTTATTCAGTCACTCAGATTTATAGCACCAGAAATAATTCACTTCAAGTTTCCACGGTGGGAGTGAATCATTTTTTCTAAGGAATGGGATGAATTAAGATCTGATTGAACAGGAGAGACCAATTAGTTGTTTATTGGGGCTAATATACCAGCTCAGCCCAACAAGATTCAGTGCAGCATATTACAGGAAAAGATGGATTGTTTTCCAATTTTTAGGCACAAAAACTTCTCTGGTTTAAGATGCCCTGTGCTGAAACCAAGGAAGAAGAAAATAAAACTTTCACCATAATTAGAAAAAAAAACATGATTTAGGCCTCTCCAAAGCATTTTTCTTGAGAGGGAGGTCCCCTCCCGTTCACTTTTTTAAGATCCATGCAGAAATCACATCGTGATTAATGCAAAGCAGCACTCTGTTGCAGTGTACGGACTTTCTCCATGAAATTCTTCTTAAAAGGCATCATGAAATCATCAAAGTCCACTTCATAAGTAAAACGCTGCCGACGTAATTCCCTCTTTTTGAGAAGATCTTTTGTGGTTGCTTCAGGACTCCAAGTCTTGAAAAAGAAAAGCAGTTCTTAATCAACATGCAGCATGATATATTAAGGAATTATATTGATCTGCTCTGAAAAAAGCAAAGTTATTGAGAATGTCCTAGAATGACTGTCTGGAATTCTCAGTCTATTGGTATCAAACCTATCATCAAGAATATGGTTGGTGAGCATCTATGCGGCAAGTGTTCTTGTCTCATTAACCAATTCCCTAACAGGCAATTTAGAATATTGGCAGCATGTTATCAATAAACAGTAATGAATAATGGTGTGTAAGTTATTTCTGCTTCTTTATATTCAGTATACTCAAAGCAATAGCAATAGCACTTAAGACTTATATACCGGTTCACAGTGCTTTACAGCCCTCTCTAAGCAGTTTACAGAGTCAGCATATTGCCCCCAACAATCTGGGTCCTCATTTTACTGACCTCAGAAGGATGGGAGGCTGAATCAACCTTGAGCCAGTAAGACTCGAACTAGCAGAATTAGCCTGCAATACTGCATTCTAACCACTGCGCCACCATGACACAGGATATATAGTCAAGTACAGACAAGCTTATGAATACTTGGGAGAAGGTATTTTCTTGATAAATGGAAGTCTTCTATCAATTTGGTATAGCCATCCTGGGCCCTATCGAATTTCTTTAAGGTCAAGATTTGGTTTGATGATAATAATTATCTGACTATCCTTTGATCTAGAATAACTTTTCCCAACAAGCCGCCTTAGGGAAAATCAACTATTCTAATTATCAGAAGGATTCCTATAGAACTGGATGGGAGGAAGATTTTATTTATTTATTTATTTATTTTGTCAAGCATGTATTAGATAACAGATATAAGTATAAACATGATTATGAATACATGAAATGGATACGAATAAAAGGGAACATTAGGACAGGGACGGTAGGCACATTGGTGCGCTTATGCACGCCCCTTACAGACCTCTTAGGAATGGGGTGAGGTTGACAGTAGACAGTCTAAGGTTAAAGTTTTGGGGGTTTGGGGAAGAAACCACAGAGTCAGGTAGTGCATTCCAGGCATTGACCACTCTGTTGCTGAAGTCGTATTTTCTGCAATCGAATTTGGAGCGGTTTACCTTAAGTTTGTATCTATTGTGTGCTCATGTATTGTTGTGGTTGAAGCTGAAGGTAGGTTAAAAAAAGTAAAGATGGTGGCTACAACTATGCAAATGGAACCCCATCTCCTTTTTACATGTGTTTCATGGGTATCATACATGAAGGGAGCAAGAGCTTTGATTGTCTGCTGTATCTACCATATTTACTCTTTGACACACACAAGCATCTACCATGGATGCCTCAAGATCTGGAGAGCATTAGGAAATTGTAGTATTATCCCTGAGATTGTAATTTTGCAGGCAGCATATTTTTAGTATCCCAATGGCTTAATGACAGTAGAATTTTAGGATTTTGAACCACCTAAGTTGGAACAAATGGGAAATATAAACTGAATAGGACACAAGGAATACAATAATCTAAACTAGTAGATATGAGCACCCACCAGAAATATATTCCATAAAATTGGGAGCTCAGTGAATTATAACTCTAATCCTATTTTATAGTGGTACTTACTCTCTGTGGTGTGAAAGTGATATTAAGTTTCTTTGTAGCCCCTCTGGTTATCAGGGAATTCAGATAAACTACATTATCCTTGGTGGATTCCTTCTCTTCTTCAAAGAGTGATTTCTCAACAATTGAATCAAGGGGTTGTACCATCTGAAATATACAATGTAAATTATATTGGGATTTTCAAGGCTTTATGCTGCTAAATCTCTTATTTTTTTGCAATTAAAAAGTTAAAGTCAAAGGCTGGCACTTGAGAAGGATGCTTTGATTTAAACTTTGATTCTTCTCTTAATTATTAGGAAAAGGGAATAGAAGACCTGTTGCATTTAAAAGATCCTAGGTTCAATCACAGTAATCTCCAGATACGTCTGACAAAAAAAGCAATCACCTCCACCCTACTTCAAACTCTTGAG
The DNA here is from genome assembly GCA_003457575.1 of Thermophis baileyi. Lineage (NCBI taxonomy): Eukaryota > Metazoa > Chordata > Lepidosauria > Squamata > Dipsadidae > Thermophis > Thermophis baileyi. The sequence continues at coordinate 7,554,071 of QLTV01000974.1, read as the reverse complement.
AACAGTTGACGGACTTCTGGATGGACCAATGGCATTACTATGAATGAAGCAGCTTCTTATGACCCTCTTCCTTATTGTTTTTTCCTACTGATAAGGACACTTCCCTTGTCATGCTATTCTTCAAAAACTCTAACAAAACCCAAAGTATTTGCTTTATTGGCATGTAGTCTATTTAAGCTTCCATAGGGCAGAGTTTACGGATTCCCCTGTCCTGCTTTCAAGCAGTGTCACATGCTTAATTCAGCATGCAGAGATCCTTTCCTGTGGTGGTTGTAGGGACTCAAGCAGAGAACGGACAGAATTTATATTGTGGTCCTTCTGTGATTCAGAAGGATTGCTTCAATGAGCATCAATAGCAATAGCACTTAGACTTATATACCGCTTCATAGTGCTTTACAGCCCTCTCTAAGCGGTTTACAGGGTTAGCATATTGCCCCCAACAATCTGGGTCCTCATTTTACCCACCTCGGAAGGATGGAAGGCTGAGTCAACCTGAGTCAAGGGGGGGAGGTGTTTCTGGTGCACCCCAATGGAAATCCCATGACATCATACCAGAAACAGGAGTTCCCCTCCAGTCAACTTTCTCTTAAAGTGGTTTTTTCAAACATTATGAAAAAGCAAATATATGAATGATTCAAGCCAAAGAGTCTTGGGTTATCATACCTCCTCTTTCACAGACTCCTCTGATTGTTGTTCAGACTTTGGCTTGGGAAGAGCTGGAGCCTGAGCTGGAGCTCCTGATGGAGCTGGAGTAGGAGGAGCAGCAGCAGGGGCTTTAGGCTTGCCCCCTTTTTTTCCTTTCTTCTTATCCCCTTTGACTTCTGTGGATTGTGGCAAGTGGTCCAAGGTATCTTGAATGAAGTGGATCAGTCGGTTGTCTGCATAGGCCCTGGCAATTTCCAGTGAGTTTTGTCCTATTAAATAAAACTTACGGTAAATGCTGGAACATTCTCAGCTTCTCTGTACATAGAACTGAGCAAATATTGTCCCTTTGCTGGATCTCTGGCTTAGACTTCAATCAGCTCTTGCTACAACTATCTTCTCTTTAGTCTTCTACTATCATACCACGACTTTCTGAACTCTGTTGAAAGTAACTCACCCTTCTGATGATTTGGAGTGGAATCTTTTCCTAAATTCCTATACTGGTTTCTTGTCCACCTGCAATCCAGCATAATTTCTTCCCTCTTACGTTCAAATCTTCCATAGCTTTTATCTCACTGCTAAAGAACCTTGGCACATCCCTTCCCATGAGATCCAGTCCTTCAGCTTCACCAACCTTAGCTTTCCTAAAGATGTCCCACGTATTTATATGACTCTGCTCCTTCTTCTTTGTTGCCCCTTATCCCTTCCAAAGGCCTCCAGGAGATCACTTGAAAGCCTTTCTTTTGCCCATCTCCTGATCCCCCTTTGAAACAAAAGACTTCTTATTTTTCAAAATGTAATTTTATTAAAGTGTGGAGGAGAAAAAGGTTGATCACTATAACACATTTATTGAACCTAGCAGCTTCTGTACTATTACAAGATAGTATTGGCTTTTCAATAAATATGCTTGGATTTCGTATGGATGCTGCACTAAGAAATCAGATTAGATTTCTGATAAGCGTCTACTTAGCCACATCATTGTTTCATTTTCTTTGCATCATCAGAGGTACAAGAGGGGTGATATTCTATCTGTTGAACTTCAATTATTTAAATTACACTGTCAGAATCATGTATAAAGTGATTGGGTTTACTAATGTATACTTAAACCATTAATCTATGTTTGTTGGTATTGCTTTAAATGTATTGTAAGCTTGTTAACTGTTATATAAGGAGAACAGGCTAGCTTGAGTCAAACTGACTGCCCGATTAACTAAAGAGAGTTCGTTTCTGCTCATGTTCCTGATACTGCTACAGAACTACAGAAAAAACTACAGACGCTCAAGGATTCTTCTATTATATTTCTGTAGAAGATTTATCTGCTAAAGATTAATAGCTAAGTGCTATATTATTATCTTCGTGTTAATATTTTTGTTTTGGACATTGTTAGTTTAAGCAAGTAAATTATTTTTGAACACTTTGAAGATCTCTGTTTTATTGACTCTATGATATCAAACTGCAACCCCACATTCTGATGCGTATACTCATTTCCTTAACATACACTATGTTAATTGATTGTACAGTATTTCATGTTAATATCTGAAGGTTTTCAATAAAATTCTCCTCCACCACATTAAAAATTACACTATGCAGGCAACTTTGGAAGAGGCTCTGGAAACTACATCAATGGTCTTTTTGGGGGGGGCGGAGAGCTCATCTGTCCCTGTGGCCTCAGCTGGCCATAGGGCTTTGCTCTTAAGAGAGTCTGTGAAGTTCAATGCTAAAGCATGTAAAAGGATTAATAACTAATTAAAATGAGAGCTGGTACGATGCAGTCGTTAAGTTGCTGGACTAGAAACAGAGAAACGCAAGTGCCTGTCCTCTCTTAGGCATGAAAGCCTGCCAGTGACTTTGTGCAAGTCATTCCCTCTAAGCCTTGATCAGTATCATGCATTGCAACAAGCTGGCTGAAAAATAAAACTCCCATTGCACCATGCATTGATGGCTGCCCTCTAAGAATTGCTGTGAGTACAGTGTAAAACGAGCAAACGTTACAACCAAGCGAGACAGACGCTAGGAATAAAACAACAAGGCAGCTGGTAAAAATCAGCTGGAAAGAAAAAAAAATGAATAAAGCAAAAAGTCAAGCCATCTATTGATTCTGTTAATCAATATTTTGAAAACCAATTAACTCCATAATGTTATTTAATAAGGGAAAAAACCCTTCCTTTCTATGGCTGCTTGTTCATCTGCATTTAACCTCTTAGCCAATAATACATTGAGTAATAATAGCAATAGCACTTAGACTTATATACCGCTTCACAGTACTTTACAGCCCTCTCTAAACAGTTTACACAGTCAGCCTATTGCCCCCAACAATCTGTGTCCTCATTTTACCGACCTTGGAAGGATGGAAGTCAATTTTGAACCTGGTGAGATTTGAACTGCCAAATTGCAGGCAGCCAACAGTAAGCAGAAGTATTCTGCAGTACTGCATTCTAACCACTGCACCACCACGGCTGATAATTATAATAACGCAAAACTTTACCTCTTCGGTTTGTCTTCTGCGCCTTAGCACCACTGTTGATTAAATACTGCACGGTGTCCAAGCGGCTGCTCTCAATACCCCTCATCAATGGAGTTCCATCATTGATTGAAATGGCATCTATTGTGGCACCAGCTTTCATAAGGAGTTCAGCAATGTCTTGCTGTCCTGCATGGCAGGCATGATGGAGAGGAGTCCACATGAAATTGTCTGTGGTATTCACACTTGCCCTGTACGTAGAGAAAATAAAAACTCTGTAAGGCACATTTGTGCTTTTCTACAGTTGCTAGTTCTTTGTATCCTTCAACTGATTCTAGGCAAAGGGATCTAGTATTAATGGACTACGGAGATGGCAAATTGCAGTTCTTAACTGAATTCTCTTCCTGTGTTGAAATAATGCCAAAACTCTAATCTCTCAGCATCCCAACTAAATTAACTGAGAAATGGGGAGGGGGGATGTTTTTCTTTCTTTTGAAAGAATGAATCATTCAGTGAAAGCAACTGGCAGTCAATTTGAGTCTGATTAAAACAACAAAAGTAATGGCATCACAGGTAAAGAAATGTATTGCAGTATAGACTGCAATTAACTGCGTTACAGTACAGCATAAACGCTGTGGATTACAGCCTACTTTAGTCTATGAAGCTCTACCAAACTAAATAGCCTAGGTAGGATCCTAAAGAGACGTGAGCCATGTCTAGGGCTGCATACAAAGCTTGAACCCAAATTGGCCCACCTCCAGTAGTGGGTTCTAAAACCCTTTACTACCGGTTCGCGCGCAGAAGTGTCCCAGGCGGGTGGGCGGAGCCTCCCGCTGCTGCCACCGCTACCGGTTCTAAAAACCGGTTGGAACCAGGAGCAATCCACCGCTGCCCACCTCTTGTATTTGATATTTGCTCAGCCTCTTGTTCTCCCCAATCTTTCTGTCATGTCTGAAGCTGTACTCACAGCTCTCTGTGCACGCCATAGCCCTAATAAGGCTGGATTATTATTTTTTTTGTCCAATCTTATTTATTTATTTGTCAAGCGTATATATGATTACGAACAAAGTATAAACAGAGTATAAACATGTTTGTGAATATATAAGTACAAGCATGGTTATGAGTACAAGAAATTTTACAAATATATGGGTACATTAGGACAGGGACGGTAGGCACGCTGGTGCGCTTATGCACGCCCCTTACAGACCTCTTAGGAATGGGGTGAGGTCGACGGTGGACAGTCTAAGGTTAAAGTTGTGGGGGTTTGGGGAAGAAACTACAGAGTCGGGTAATGTATTCCAGGCATTGACCACTCTGTTGTTGAAGTCGAATTTTTTGCACTCAAGTTTGGATCGGTTTACATTAAGTTTGTATCTATTGTGAGCTCGTGTATTGTTGCGGTTGAAGCTGAAGTAGTCATTGACAGGTAGGACATTGTAGCAGATAATTTTGTGTGCTACACTGAGGTCAGATCGAAGGCGGTGTAGTTCTAAGTTTTCTAGTCCCAACATTTCAAGTCTGGTTGCATAAGGTATTCTGTTGCGAACAGAGGAATGTAATACTCTTCTAGTGAAATATCTCTGGACATTCTCAATTGTGTTAATGTCTGATATGTAGTGTGGGTTCCAGACAGATGAGCTGTATTCAAGAATTGGTCTAGCAAATGTTTTGTATGCTTTGGTTAAAAGTACAATATTACCGGAGAAGAAGCTACGCAAGATTAGGATTTAAGATCACAGGTAAAATTGTACTTAAACATTCAAGCAAATATGTGTACATTCCTGTTTGGACCTGCTCACTCAATCTGAAAAGACTGAAGAGCAAAGGGCAAGATATCTATGGAGATTCTCAGTCATCCAGCTCCTGGTTGTCCCAAAGATGCTTTTTCAAAAGGCAACTGGACTTCATTTTTTCCTTGAAGACATTTCACTTCTCATCCAAGAAGCTTCTTCAGCTCTGACTGGATGGTGGGGAATGGAAGGATTTAAACTCTTTGCAGTCAGAGCTGAAGAAGCTTCTTGGATGAGAACAGATTAACAGATTAACAAAGTTGGAAGGGACCTTGTAGGAAAGATTTATATTCCTTGCTTTTCTAGCCAGTTCTTTTTATTCTTCTTCTAACGACCAGATGACTCCACGGAATATAAATCCTTCCATTCGCCACTATTCAGTCAGAACTGAAGAAGCTTCTTGGATGAGAAGCGAAACGTCTTGAAGGCAAAAACAAAATCCAATTGCCTTTTGAAAAAGCACCTTTGGGACAAAGGGCAAGATGAGCAAATTGAAAAGCCACTGAGAGCAGAACCAATACATATCATCCCAGCCTCTTCCTGAATTCAAACCCTCACCCCTAGAGACAGAAACATAACCAGGACTGAAAAAATAAGGCCTTTAGTTATTTAGTAGGTTTTGAGGATGAGTTGATTATTGGATTCATCCTTTGTTACTTACTTAGACAATTACTCTTTAAAACTTATTCATTTCCACCTTTCCTTCTTTCTCCTAAATCCTAGATCTTATTTATTTTGCCACACTATTTTAATTCACTTTCAGGGAACAGGAGAACTACTAATCTGGAGGTAGTGAGGAGTTTGAATTCCCCCCCCACGAAGAACATTTTTCCATAGTCCCCACCACTACAAAGGGATGCTTGTAGAAAAAAGCAATTACAGACATGACAATAAATAAATGCAGCGAGCTACTTTGATGGGCACAAACTCAGATGACTTCCAATATGGACTACATGACAAATTTGTCAAGCACAAATAAGAAAGGCAAGTGTGTTCAACAAAATATCACAGCTTTACCAGATGCCATGCCTGTTTCTATAGAACTCTACCCCCCTCATCTTGGTTTTATATTCTTGGCTTGCCTCCACAACAGTTATGGCCACTAACTAGGATGGGCTTGCAGTTCAATAAGGAACCCAACAAGCTTCAAAATATGCTCTATCCAACATTAAATCCCACAATGCCCTGGTCATCACATGGTCATCACCTCACCCTAGAAACCTACTGTTAGGACTCTGTCCAAACAGTTGGGTTGGTTAATATAAACAAGCCACAAATCACTGTTTAAATGTATATATGTAATATTGCTTTAAATGCATTGGTGCATTCTGACTGGCAGTAACGGCCATAAGAGGGAGCTAGAGAACATGGTTAGTGCTCTCTCTCTCTTTTGCTGATTCATTGCTGAGTGACTTCATGTCTGCAATTAAGCTCTGTGTGTAGCTAACTATCTGTGATAGGAGAGAATCTTTGTTTGATGATTAAGACAAAGAAAGACTGGTAAGAAGACTACTGTACTTCTGAATACTGACTGATAGAATGTGTATGATTCGGACTGTTATTTGGACTGTGCTATTTCTTTAAGTAAACTACTTTTATACACTTTAACGTATCTGTGTATTGACTGAATCATTACTCATATCTACTGCAACATTACGGTGAACTGTGCAAACCTTCAGAGAAGAAGAGGTTACTCTGCACAATTCCTTAACACCTACCACCAACCCAACCATGGTTTTTTGGGGGGGCCGTGGAATTCTATTCTTGGATTCCTGGCAAGCCATTAAAAAAAAAGTTAGCTCACCCCTTTTCGAGAAGGAACTGTACTGCTTCCATGTTGCCACTTGCACAGGCAGCCATCAACGGAGTCTTATAGAAATGGTCTCTGATGTCTACCGGCACCCCTGCCTCGAATGCTTTTTTTATAGATGAAAGGTCCCCCTCTTTGGCAAGATAATTGATGTTGGCATAGTTCTTTGGTGGGTCTTCAATGTACCACCAGGAATCATCCTGCAATGGATGTTCCGGAGGGTGATCCCGATTAAACCGAGTGCAGTCAGTTACATTTTGATACGTTTCAATCATGTATTCTGGGGGTCCCCCGTCTATCCGACGAGGGCGAGAGCTCTCTGGAATGACACAGATTGGCATTGGCATGGCAAATTTTCCTTTTTTGCCTTTTGCTTTCTTGGGCTTCTTCTTCTTTGGACCATAACTCCCAAGGAGGAAAGCCTTCTGCAAGTACCGGTTGCCCTTCAGAAATTCTTCAATGTTAACTCCTGCGGCACGTGTTTTCTCATGAACCTGAGCTATTGCATGTAGCTGCTCCGACTCAATAAATGGATACCTTTCCTCAATAATGGATATAAAATCTTCCTTGGTCACAGTCCCATCCCCTCGATCATATGCTTCAAATGTTTCACGAAGGCTCGCCTGATTTTCTCCAGACCAGTCGTGCAACCTGATAGCCCAGGGTGGATTGGGGTCCTTAACTCCAGGTTTAGGCTTGGCAAATTTGACAAATCGCCGCTCAATTTTACGTATCTCCTTTGCAGCTGCTTTGAAACCCCCTTCTTTGGCAACCTGCCTTGGTACCTTCTTCTCTAAGTTTCTCCAAGTAGGATCACAACCTACAAATTTAGAAGAAATACATTGAAAACAAGTTGTGGCTGGAGATCAGGAGTAGTGTGAATCAGTGGTTCTCCACCTGTGGTCCACGCACTCCTGGGGAGGGCACGATGTCATCACAGGGGGAGTGCGAAGGCTTGAAGAAATGTTATGAATTAAATCTTGAGTTAAGTCTTGGTGGTCTGTGGGCATGGTTTGTGGCCACAAAAGGTATTGAAAGGGGGTTCATGGTGAAGAAAAGGTTGAGAACCACTGGTGTAAATGATTCTTAAAACACAGAGCAGTGAACATTACAGCTGGTAAGTTTCTGTACTGGCTGTCTATTGCTTACTGGTGAAATTATTAAGGTAGAATGTTGCAGACACAATATCGTCATTACTGTATTTTATATGGAACCCTCACCATGATATGCAGGATCCTGGCTTACATGACAGTTGTAGGTACAAAAGATTTGCTTCTGTATGTATCATTAGGCTAACATCATCAGGAGATCAGGTAGTAACCTTGAACACTCACCTGGTAAACCTTCCTGACAAAATATAACCTGAACAGAACTAATGTGTTGGATCCAAACCAAGACTCAATTAGCTTGTTTATGTGTGTGCGTACATATATATTTATTAGGTTTATACCTGGCCTTTTTACTTGTATTTGCAAAGCAGATTTCAAAAATACACAATATAAAACATGATGTTAAAAGCAATAAATTAACAAAAAAAAAGTATCTTCAGAGAGATGTTTTTACAATTGTTCTAAACACTAAAGAATGGGGCTGAACACACTTATCTCAGGGAAAGCAATATAAACCTGAGACCCATACAGAAGGAGGACCTAAGTTTCTGAAAACTTCAGGGCTCCAAAGGACTGCTCCTCTACTCTGAGTAACCAGGTAGGTTCAGCTAGGAAGAGGCAGTCTATTGGATAGTCAGGTCCCAAGCATTTGGTGTTTTAAAAGATGAATTGACATCCAGTAGAGATCTTTCAGTGGACAGATCAATTGGTCCCTATATCTTGTACTGGTTAGTTTATCTGCTGCACTTGGTACCAACCACAATTTTCAATAGCAGCCTCACATTCAGATTATTGGTTCAAGCTGAACTCAATACAAAATTCAGCCTCACTGCATAAGCAAGGCCAAATACCAATTGGGACAATCCATGGAATTTATGGAACACATGAAATTGCAAGCCTGTCTTGACTGGGCAACACTGAACACTGAAGTGCTAGAAGACAAGAAGTCTTGGTAGTCCATTACCATCTGATTAGTTCAGGAAGACAAACTGTTGGGCGACAGTTAAATAGTACATTGATTGCATTCTTACAGTATTTTGGCCATAGTAACATAGCACCAAACTTTTGGGAGAAGCTTTTGGCCGATGAGATGGAATATCCACGGACTATGGTTATACTACGTCCCTGCTCTCCCAATTTAATCTACTTCACGACACTTTGGAAATACAAATACATACTTGGTTTGTACTTTCATTCAGGATTTAACCTTGGATAATATTTTATCAGCAATGGACCTGGAATTGAGTTCCCACCTTCGTTGGTTAGATCAGAGTTGGAAAGGAAGAAAGGCCAAACAATGGTTTTGTACAAGCAACAATGAGTTCAAAGATCAGACATCTGAAACTCTGCATTTACTTTAGAGCAGCGGTTCTCAACCTGTGGATCGCGACCCCTTTGGGGGTCGAACGACCTTTTCACAGGGGTCACCGTGCGCGCTAGCCCGCCATCTTGGAAATGCTCCCAGTTTGGCCGTGCCTGCGGGTCGCCGGACAGCCGGTAGCCACGGAAGCGGGAGACTTCGCCCGCCCGCCGGACACCGCCATTTGAGTTCTTTTACCCTCTGCGCATGCGCAGAACGCTTTGCGCACGCGCAGAGGGTAAAAGAACCCAAATGGCGGCATCCGGGCGGGTGGGTGGAGTC
>QLTV01000974.1:7524634-7544544 GCA_003457575.1 Thermophis baileyi | reverse complement strand
GCGGCGGCGGGGCGGGGGTCACGGGGGGGTCGCGGCATTAAAAAGGTTGAGAACCACTGCTTTAGAGGCTCTTCATTCTCCAACGTTTATAATTTACCTCTTTGACCGATAAACTTGCAGCACTCGGCAAAACCTCCAGCAGCAGCATAATGAAGAGGCGTATTTCCATTCATGGCTATAAGGCCCACATCTCCATTATAAGCAGAAATAATCCTCAGAATCTGGGGAAGCAAGCCCATGCCATTAAATGCAAAAGCAAAAATGTGGACACTAATAACATCCATCCAATTGAGTTTATTTTGAGCTGCAGCAAATACAGACGACTTCACTGAAACAATTTAAAAACTACTACTGTCACTATAACACGGAATAATCGTGATTAAGATAAGTGACTGTATATTGGCACGCAGGCAACGTCCCTACATGGTAATCCTTTTACAGAAGGAGAAAAGGATTTTTTTTTTAATCTTTTAGGTCAAAACTGTATTTTCACATTTGTTCTGCTTTTTTATAAGAGGATAAGTTTGATCTTCTGGGCTCGGGGGATTGTAAAAAAAGAAGCATAGATAGGGCATGAGAGACCTACCTTGCTTGCCTTAAGAGAAGTTCTTCATTAAATGGATATTTGCACTGTGTGCATGAGCTGAGAGAAGCAAAGACACTGATTTCCAAAGCTCTTATTCCGATCAAACACACAAGCTTTGAATAGCTTTGAATTAAAATGATCACATCTATTAGAACTTAAACTCCAGTCAGTTAAATCTCAGGAGAATTTTGCCTGCCAGACATCTAATTTCCAATAAGTTACTGCATGAATATGAACCTGTCTCTGCAAATCGGCTTTCTTTACTTACTTTTACTTTTGGAGCTTTGCAGATTTAAAGATGCTGCTAACCAAAACCTTGTGCGGTCCTAGAGCCAACGGAAATTGCAAAGCTCTATTTTAAGAGCAAGCAACCAGTTCAACTGAACTTGCTGGATATAAATCAGCCAGGATGCTATTTCTCTTAACACAAGTTTAGGAGGTGAGGAAGGGTAAATAGCAGCACTAGGGAATGCTGAGGCCCAAACTGATAGAAAGATATAAAGTTGGCTCCTCCCCACGCCTCACAACTGTTCCACTTCGAGTCTAAAGTAACTGATCTAAGCAAACTTAAAACAGGCAGACAAACAAGTGAGCTTTTCCTGGGGGATTCGTTTGGGACAAATCCCTGGCATAGCAACCTCGAATCTTAATGAAGAAAATCCTCAGAGTGGAGGCTTCTGAAGGAAGCAGCAGCAGGAAATATTTAAACATTTAAACAGATCGCTTCTCAGCAAAGACTGCGGAAGAGAAATCAATTTAACAGGATGACAGAATGACAAACACAACCCCGAGCAGTAATTCTCCATCAAGTTTTCTTCTTCCTTCCATCAAATGTGATTCTGGAAATGCATTAGCATAGCGCAGGGATGAAAATTTTGTCTGTTCTGCTACCAGGAGGAGGAAAAACTAGCAAACGGTAGCAAAAGACATTCCTGCAGCAGCAGCAGCAGGCCACTGATGTAAGTGGATCGACTTAAGGTCTTAAAATGTTGTGTATTTCTGTAAATCACATTTATGGAGACAATTGGGGAAATTCAATTCAGAACTGCCATTTCTTGACAGCAACCTTGCTACATACAGTCCTTCTCCAGTTCAAATCTTTTATCCATTTCTGGGCCTATAATCACTTTCACATTTCCCCCTCTACTCTATGACCCCCCCCTTTTAGGACAGCCTCCCCATATTACCAACCCATAGAAAAACCAAGTATTCCAGAATTCCCTTTCTAGTGACAGCTGATTATTAGTAATTAACCAAGAGAGATCCTTGGTTGGGTACCTTTGCTTCTGACAGCATCAAGAAAGAATACCTCAAAAAACCCTCCTTTGGCAGCAAAATGGGCAGCATGGTGTCGCTCGTTGTCAAAAACATTAACATTCCCACCTCTCTCCAGGATACCCCGGACCACCTCTAAAACCCCTTCTCTTGCTGCTTCCATCAAGGCAGTGCGGCCTGTTGCCTGCAAATCAGAGAGACGTGATTATAGATTTTTCCAAATTTCAAAGGAGACAGAAAAGCAAGCAAGCTTCTATTGATAAAACCATTTGCAGAGATTCAGAATTGCCCAAAGAAAGAGTCAGCTTGTTTTTCTCCTCTCATCTGTAAAACGAGGCTACATTTTGACCTGGATCAATTGCTATCCAGCTACAAGCTGGGATCCTAGCAGGAAATGTATCATATCTATAGGAACTTTCTTTCCCTTAGATAAGGGTTTCTCAAATTGGTTAAGTCCAGGAGACCAAGCTGCATAGACACATATAGTCTATGATATTTTACAAATCAAAATGGCTCTTATCTTTACGATAGCCTTCTCTTTGATGTATTTGTTTCCCAAATGCTAAGAAATTGATTCTGCTTTACACGTGGGAACATTATAAGCAGGAACGTTTACATTACATGTTTGCAATGTAAAATGGCAGCAGTCCTGAATTCTACCACTGCAGTTTGCACAAAATGATTCTGAATGTGTTACTATTTCATTCCAAGCACTCCACTTAAGATGTAGAATACCAAGAACGACATTAAGAGTTTTGGATCATGTAGAATAATTAGGGCATGATTGGGACCTGCACACAAGTACGAACAAGAGCATTTCTTGCTTTGTTTTCTATGATACACTGATGTGTTTTGGGAAACCTACTGTATGTTGGATGAGCTATTGCCCTCTGTGTAGGAAAAAAGGGGCTGACTTTTATAAGATAGAGCCTGCCACATGCTCCTTTAAAAAAAAAAGATGTATTTGTTTTTAAAGAAATCTCGCCTCCGGTTAATGAGTTCCTCTCTCAGTCAGTCCAACGGACTGAACAAAACAGCTTTATGTCGGAAGCATCCAAGGTACCCACTTAAAATGTTAAGAATGCTCTTACTGGGTTTGTTGAATTGGGGTCTGCTCCTCTTTCCAAAAATGTCATACATATCTCTTTGATCTCGTGGGCTTGCTCACAGGCTTGTACGAAAACTGGCTTCCCCTCAAAAGTACAGTTGTTAACATCCGCTCCAAATTCGAGAACCATCTGAACACACCGGAAGTGCCGTTTGGTGGGCAGAATGCAATAAAATAGCACTCCTGGAAAGAGCACATAGCACTATGGCTTAACAAGCAAACATCCACTGAACACAGCTACCAACCACTAAGGGAATTGAAACATTCAGTCTCATCTTCCTGAAAACCCGCCCCCCCCGCCCCAACCAAAAGGATACGGGATTCGTCTTACCTTTTCCTTCTGCATCCACTATTGTCATATCTGCCTCAGCCTGGACTAGCACATCCAAGGCCAAGTCATGGCCAAGTTCTGCCGCTTTCATCGCTGAGGTGCGCCCCATTCGATCTTGGACATCGGGGTGAGCGCCAAGCTCTAAAAGAAAGTTGCACATGTCAATGTCGTTGGCCACACAAGCCAAGTGAAGGGCACTGTCTCCATTTTCTGGCTCAGTGAAATTGATGAGTTCAGGGTATCCAAGCTTGGTGAGCTTTTCAATCTGTTTCTTGTCCTTCTGGCGAACACACTGAAGAACTTTATAGATCTGGAGGTTTTCAAGCCTCTTGTCAGCCAAAGACATTTTCAATATCCCAAGGAAAACTCTCCCCTTAAAGAAGGATCCTGAGCAAAGAAAAAGAAAACAACAACAAAAAGGGGGAATCAGTCCACTCTAAATTCTTAAGGCTTCGTGTTTATGGTCCTATTGGTAGCTAACAACACCTGTGAAGGGCAATTTGCATTCAGTGGATTCAGAATGGAATATTGGTTGTGCACGGCTTTGGATTCAAAGAAAAAAAAGATGTTTTGGAGTGTGCTGGACTGCTCAAATCTACAACACTTTAAAGCAAAAACTTCCCTACAGAGTTGTAGTCTTTTCCCAGTAAAACATACTTTTTAGTTTAAAGAGTTGCCAATAGATGTTAGTTGTGCATCCATGCACATTCTGAAGCATCTTTTTCCCTCTGAACCAGAAGCACTGCTCAGCCCCACGAAAGGTTCAAGAAATGAGTTTACATCCTTACCCAGATATTGTCCTGGCATCTCCTTCCCTCCTGTGGCATACAAGGATGCAACAAAAGAAGAGTGAGTTTAAGGTAAATCAGTTCCCTTTTTGTTAGCTTTTATATCCCCCAGTTCTGGTGTCAGCAAAGATCAAAGGTGTCAAGCCACTGTCCGAGAATCGCTGAAGCACTGTGGGATTGCTAGGTTCTCATTGGATTTATCAATTAAATAAGAATGCATTGCTTTCATTGCTAGAAAGGCATTTAGTCTCATTTAGAGCCTCGTAATAATACAGCAATAGCAATAGCACTTAGAGTTATATACCACTTCATAGTGCTTTACAGCCCTCTCTGAGCGGTTTACAAAGTTAGCATATTGCCCCCAACAATCGGACTCCTCATTTTATCGACCTTGGAAGGCTGGAAGGCTGAGTGAGTCCTGTCAGGAGAAGGCACTATTTATATGTATGCTAAAGTCAACCTAACAAAATAAGGATAAAGCTGAATTCAAGTAACGCTATGGAATTTTTCTAAATAAAGGGTTGCAGAGTAAGGCTTTCCAACAAATAAACACTACATGTAGAAATAAGGATGGATGTGAGAAAGGCTGTGTGGCAGCTCAGATTTTGCCTCCAAAAGAATTGTTGTTGACGCCTACAAAAGCATGGGTGCACCTGTTTGTCCCATCTTAAAGCAGGTGTGATTTTTTTTCCTTGTGCTGCCGTAATGCTTGCTAACTTCCTGATCGATTTTGGTGCCATAGCTATAGATGCCATAGCTCTCCAATATCTTGGAGAGCTATGTGATGGCACTTAACTATTTCTGAAACACTTCTGCCTCATACATATTTGTGAAGTCTTTACAGTACTCGTTCAAATTTGTCATGCTCAATAAAAAGGCTATTTTGCACATCTTCTGTGCACTGGCTATTCAGATGGACCCACATAGATACTATGAATTAATAATATATCCTCCCCTCCCCCATGCTGTGGAAACCCTGAATCTGACAGCATATGCTATCGCATGCTATAGCTCAAGTCAGTTAGCCAATAGCCACTACTGTGGCTATCACTTTTACTTTTTATTAACATCACAGAAGTTATGATGTGATATACCTCTAAAGGGCATAAGATGGAGAGAAAACATAATTCAAACAATGCACCTTATCCAACATAATTCAAACAATGCACCTTATCCAGCAATACTATAGATATTAACAGATGGTTTCCATTTCCAAGTTGTTGTTTTTCCCCAGTCCAGTTCCTATTAGCATCTTACCTTATTTTCATTGACCAATCATCTGGCCCCTTGCCAGATGTGTATATTTTCAAACTGTAAATTTGTGTGGAAGAGAGTAATAACTAAGTTTTATAAAGGTCATACCAATCAATTCCCAGACCTCCAAATCTGAGTTCCTATCTTGGATGGCATTTTGGAGGGCTTGTTATTGTTTTCAATCTAACATGTTCTACTCATTTTTAAAAACCAGCCTAACCATTCACATAACTTTAGTAGGAAGTCAAACAAGAGAAAGACTCGGGAAGAAGCTTAAGGAAGCATGAACTCTGCTCAAATACACAAGAAAAGATACATATACTCAGATTTTTGGAATAGTCATTGATGTCTAGACAACAACAACTGAAAAAAGATTCAGTCTATCCCCTAGTCTTTCATCTCCTATCTACATCAGGAAATAAATGACCTGAGACCACTGATCAAGCTACTCTAACAAGTAGGTGTAATCACATACTTCAGTGCATTGTCTTCAATGCCTGTTGTCATGCTGCCTTCAACAGAATTCACTTCCAAATAAGTGGAATGTAGAATGCAGCTCTGGAGATTCCAAAGCCTTTTTGCCATTCCACAACTTAGAACCCAGGGAAACAAAACAAAGGCATCTAAATAAATTCAGATTCATACACGCCCATTAATCCCAGGCACGTCAACTCAACCCACAAAGCGAGCGTGTTTAAAAGTCCAACTTCGTAAACGAAGCTTTCATAAGATGGGGCAAGCATCCTAAACAGTTTCATGTTCACTTACATGTTGCTGCCTAAGGCAGGCCTGTTCATACAACAATGCCCGAGAATGCCTGCATTTGTCCACATTTCCATCTTGTATTACAAAACTGAGTAGGACCTTGGGAGATTTTAAAAGGATGAAGCAGGATGTGTTTTTATGAACAAGTCTTCACTCCCTAGCTGAATACAGAACACAGAATAACAAAGTTGGAAGGGACCTTGGAGGTCTTCTAGTCCAACTCCCTGCTTAGACAGGAAACCCAATACCATTTCAGACAAATGCTTGTCCAATTTCTTCTTTAAAACTTCCAGTGTTGGAGCATCCACAACTTCTGGAGGCAAGTCGTTCCACTCATTAATTGCTATCAGCTACCTGAACCCACTGTTTTTTTTCCATACAAAAGCCATATGCCAAAATCAATCCTTCAGCACCAGAGGAGACTGGAGGACAGCCACCAGCATGCAGAGACATATCTACCCTTCAGCACCCACTTGATGGTCTCCTCATCCCCACCTGATGTGGAGACGTTGTCTAGACCAGGGGTCTCCAACCTTGGCAACTTTAAGATTTGTGGACTTCAACTCCCAGAATTCCTCAGCCAGCAAAGCTGGCTGAGGAATTCTGGGAGTTGAAGTCCACAAATCTTAAAGTTGCTAAGGTTGGAGACCCCTGGTCTAGACACCTCAGGAGGGCGCCCTGTTGGAGAAGGTTGGATGACATCATCTAAGTTACGGCCATTGCTGCCCCGTTTTGTTTTCCTCCTCTTTCTCCTCTTGCATTTCGTTCAACCTGCTCCCAAGCCAGCTTACCTGCAACCTTGCCGATGCTCCAGGAGAGCAGGACGACTCGCCGTAGCGCATGACTTCTTCCAAAGACCCCGCGCGGGTTGCAGCTTTGGAGAGCCAAGGCTGTTTCCCGGCGGTGGGAACAACCGGAGCCACGCAACCCGGAGGATTCAGGCGAAAAGGAGATTGTTAGCCAGGAGCTCCTATAGCAACAGAACCGTGGAAGAAAGCAGGCGCGCCGGCACATGCGTAACAATGGTAGCCAGATCCAGCCCTGCCGAACCTCCGGGGTGCTGAGCTGAATTCATCCCGCCCTGCGATCACGAGGGGGGGGCAGGGAAATGAGTCTTCCACCCGCGGGGAGGGGCGGCGTGGGCTCAGGGCAACGGGGGTCTTTGGACTACGGCTCGCGATCGAAGTCTTTTGCTTCTCTCAGCGTAGGGCGGGTTGAAAAACCTCAAACTACAATTGCTGGTAGGGACCACGGAACACAGGGCAACGTTTAAAAATGCGTTCCGGTGCTCCAACAAAATTAATTGGAAACGTGCGTGAGATGCATGCCGAATCGATTCGGTTTGTTGTTTGATCGATGTAAACTGTCTATAAGTTACTGCAGCCAATTAGATTCCAGCCTGCATAAGAGGGGATGGGAGAGGAGAAAAAGAACGGGTCACTTTTTTTTTTTAAAGTACTCTGATATTAATTAAGGAGAGTCAAATAACTGGGAGTTTTCCTTTGTGTAATTTGAACATATCGTTTTTTGAGATTGTTGCAGTAGCTGGGTGCACATTTCAGAAATCCCAAGGACTCTCCAGGCTCCTAATGGGGTTTTAGGATGTGATGTCTGAATAAGTCTGCAGTTAGTTTTTGGATCACTGATTTGGCACTTGTGTCGTGTAAACCCACAATTTCTCAGAAGTTGGAACAATAGTCTACAATGATCCTTCCTTTGCAGACAAAGAGACTTATGTCAGTCTTCTCCCATGGTCTTGTGGGACGTTCACGTGGTTTAAGGTCTCCTGTGATATCCCAAAGGTGCTTTTTCAAGAGGCAACTGGACTTTCTGGTTTTTCTTTGAAGACGGTTCACTTCTTATCCAAGAAGCTTCTTCAGCTCTGAAGAAGCTTCTTAGGTGAGAAGCGAAACATCTTCAAAGAAAAACCAGAAAGTCCAGTTGCCTCTTGAAAAAAGCATATTTGGGACAACCATGACCTGGATGGCAGAGAATGTCTCCATAGACATTTAGCTATGTCTCCTGTGGTACTTATCACAAGAAGAGCATTTCTGAGTTGTTTCCATGTTTGCCTTCAACTAGCTGTATGTGTCCTCCAAAGTCAGCAAACATACCTACATCAAGCTCGCTGCAAACCTCAATCGATTTGTGATGCATGTTTTTCCATAAGTCTTTTGTATAATAAGTGAGGCTGGAATGGCATGTACCTTCAGATAAAAACAACTTTAAAGAACTCAGGATCCTTCTTTAAATTAAAGACATGCTTCAACACCTTCAGGCACTTGGGTTTATTTGCTAACCAACCTTACTGTAACTTGAGAAGAAGGATTGGCTCCCACTTTTAGTAACCAGCCATTATTGATTTTTTGAAAAACTGGTTTGAATTACCTAGTCTCTATCAAAAGATCACCCTGCAGCCAAAAAACAACAATAACACCCTATCGTAATAATTTCAATTTATTACCGGCATATATTTTGTCAAATTAAGCACAAATATCAGTGGATGTTATTTTCACCATGTATAAAGATATCAGTTACCACTGCTAGTTTTTATACAGAGCCTTGGTATATAAGTGCCTTGATTAAATAAGCATGGAAGAGTTTACTCACAAACTTATTTTTTTAAAAAACAACAACCCTGAAAATTAACTGGAAGAGTTTTGAAGCATTTAAAAGAAGTCCCCATTAAAGACATGATGGGTTTGATAAAGGTCTTCATTTGGAAAGCTGGAATCAGATGAGTTCTATTGCAGGTAGATGATTTAAGGCAAAACAATTTCTCCTCTGCAATGTGGGAGGGGATACACCACAATCATAACCTGACTACATGCTTTAGAATGACTTCAAAGGACTCACCAGTTGTACAGAGATTACTGGTCCTAGAATACCTTGCTGGCTAGGAATTCCAAGAACTGAAGTCCCTACAAATCTGGAGGAGACCAGATTGACAGGCAAGGTTTCTCAACCTTGACAACTTTTAAGAGAGATGGACTTCAACTCCCAGAATTTTGGAAGTCCACCTTTCTTAAAGTTGCCATGGTTGAGAAACACTGCTGCAGAGGGTTCCTGCTGGACAAGTTTGAATTGCTTTCAACAGTGGAAAGACAACCTTAATGGATCCTTGAATTGCTGGCTTTTTAGAAGCTCAGCCTCTCACAATCTGATCTACAAGTTATTGATTGGCAAAAGTTGTTCCCCTTTCTCCAATGCTGACATTTTGCCAGGAAAGGCCAGGTTTCTAGAATATTTCTGAAGAATGAGGAGGTTTGAGTCTCATTAGCATTCGGATGAGAGATCCTAAGGAAATATCAGGACTTCTGAGCTGAAAAGTCATAAAAAAAATTCCCCAGCCGACAAAAAGCTATTTTCATGTTAAAGACAAGATGTATCCATAAAATCCCCAGGAGCCAAACTCAATTTGAGTTCATCTTTATCTTTACATTTAGAGGATTGCTGATAATGTTGGCACTGTGGCTAGTTCATTGGCCAGTTCCTCAGCAGTTGGCCTAAATCCAGCTTCATCTTACACTCCTTTCTCTTCTGCATTATTTATTTTTGCCTGAGATGCACTTCTATTGCTGCTACACAGTATATACTGCAAGCCCTTGCTTTAGCTTTTAAAACCAATGAAAAACAATAGCCGCCTAGATTAATACTCAGTTTCTTCTTTCTAATATCCAAGGTTAGTGGATTATTTCTTTGCATACCATTGTGGATAAATAGCCAAACGATAAAAAAAGAAAAAGAAAATAATATGGGTCAGAAAGAGAAAAGAAGACGATTGGAGCACAAACTTAAAATAGGGGCCTGCTGTCTTTTTACCAGGCTAAATTCTTGCTGTGCACTTTGCTAAGAGACCAGCGGGGGGAAATTAAGCAATGCAAAAAGAACATTGCTGAAGAAATGGAATCTTATGCCAACTTGCTCAAATATCTACTGGAATATCTTGCAGCTACTGAAGATCTGTGTATCTAGAACAGAATCTCAGGGTTGGAAATTTATACAACCAGGTCATTAGAGGGCCAGTAAGAATTGTGTTTTCTACACATTTGCTGTGATGCCCGGACAAAAAATATCTGTAAATGCATTAAGCAAACAAATAAATACACACACAGCTTTATATTCCTGTAGTGGATCATATGTTGGTTTTATTTTGAACTCTACAAAAATATCTGTGGATACAAAATAAACAGCACTTAGCTTCTTAATTGGGCTGGGCCTGGGTGGACTTACTATTATGGATCTTTACTGAGTTAAATGGAAGTTACTTTCTACATTGGTTGCCTCCTTGGCTGAGAGCAAAATTCAGAGAGACGCTGATAAAAATAAGCAAGGCAAATATGATTGCATTGCACTTTTAATGTTTATAAAACAGCACATGGATCAAAAGGGGAAAATCAGAAATCTAATTGGTTTTTTTCTTTATTTTTCTTTTTTTCTACTTTTGAGAATTTTAATTCTTGTTAAAGTTGCTCTTTTTTCATTAAAATGAAAAGTGTGTATGTGTGTGAATTCAATAACAATACTTTGGAGACTTTAACATTAAAAAATAGCTTAATTTTGAAAACTTTATTAATGAAACTTATACACTACCCATCTCACTAAATAAGGGATTCTAAATAGTTTACAATAAAAAAGACCATTTGGGATAGGTAAGATGCCGTGGCAATTTTTCTGTAAGTTGATTACAATAACACTTGGCTAACAGAAGGTTTTGAAATTTTAACCTTGTCTTTTTTATTATTATTATTAGTGTTCTTCCTGTTAACTATTTTGTCATTAATGTAGTAGATAGATGACAGATCAATAATTTGCAAATAGATTTACTAGTGAAAGAATTAGAGCATACACAGAGTGTAACCTAACTCAGCTTTTGTTCTTGCTGCTGAGAGAAGCTCCATTGTAACCTAATGTGCCAACTGGGTTTGGCATTTTCATCCACTTATTGCAGCTGTTCTCAACCTGTGGGTCGCGACCCCTTTGGGGGTCGAATGACCTTTTCACAGGGGTCGCCTAAGAACATCAGAAAACACATATTTTCGATGGTCTTAGGAACTGAGACACCGCTCCTCTATCCGTCCACATACGAGTACCCGGGGACAGTGCGATGCGCAGGTGCCGACGGAAGGGCCGCGCGCGCTAGCCCGCCATCTTGGTGCCATGCCCCCTTTCTCACCTCATCGCTTCTCACCTGGCAACGCGCACACGTGGGGAGGGGGTGGGGAGGGGGTCACGGCGGCGGGGCGGAGGTCATGGCGTTAGGAAGGTTGAGAACCACTGACTTATTGCATCTTTCCCAAGGACTTGGGGTAGGAATATGCTGTAGTTCAGGGGTGTCAAACTCAAAGCCCGGGGGCCGGATCCGGCCCGTGGAGTACTTAGATCTGGCACGCAGGGCCGGCCTGGAAACAGCGAAGGACTGGCCTGTGGTGCTTCTGCCAGCGAAAACGGGCTCCCTAGCTCCGTTTTCGGCTGCCACAGCCTCCTGCAACTCTCTGTCAGTGAAAACGTGTGGCCCTCCCAAGCTCCGTTTTCACTGGCAGAGTGAAAACGGAGCATCTTCCTAACCCAAGTCCTTGGGAAAGATGCAATAAGTGGATAAAAATGCCAAACCCCATCTAATCATCTAGCTGACTGTGTGATGAACCATAATAATAAATATAATACCAATTGTAATGGGCACCTTGAGTGCAATTCCAAAACATCTGGAGCACCATTTGAATAACAGCAACAGTTTTTCGATGTTTCTGGCAGATCCTTTCCCAGCCCTGGCTGGAGATACCAAGTCAGGCTTCTTCCCACAAGCCAAAAGTGAAAACAAACAATCACCCAATGATACAAGAACATTTAGAAAGTAGATACGTTATAGAAATGCTAAAGAAGCTATTATGAAAGATTTCAGGTGACTGCTCTGTAACAAATGCAAAACTTATTAGGAGTGAAATCAAGATTCCAATTCTTCTTCTTTCCTCTGATCATGCAATGCAATGAAGCAGAAACATCCTCCTTTTAAGCAGGAGAGATGCTTTGCACTGTTCCTTATTTGGGTAATGGACCTGATCTAGTATCAGGGGATTTGCTTGAGGCTGTTTAAGAACTCGCTCTCACATGCTGGGATTAAATGTTGATAACTTGTATTATTTTCAATGCAGTGATGTTTCTGTAATATAATTAAAGATTACTGACATTCTATTCTTTAAATAGCTTTGTGTATTGAAAACAGACAAGTAAAAAGATCTATCAATATTAACTATAATTTAGGATGTCAATATTACAAACATACTATTATTTTCCCTTTTCATTCAAAGTTGAATATTACTTTAAAAAAAAAGAATTGCCACCCCTCAGAACAAAGCATTTGTCATACGATAAAGGTCTGGCACTTTAAGTAGCAATAGCAATAGCACTTAGACTTATATACCGCTTTACAGTGCTTTACAGCCCTCTCTAAGCGGTTTAGAGAGTCAGCATATTGCCCCCAACAATCTGGGTCCTCATTTTACCCACCTTGGAAGGATGGAAGGCTGAGTCAACCTTGAGCCGGTGAGATTTGAACCGCCGAACTGCAGCTAGCAGTCAGCTGAAGTAGCCTGCAGTACTGCACTCTAACCACTGCGCCTATCCTAGACTGGTACACAGCCTGGGTGTGGCTGGTGCCTTGAGGGCACCTCTCGCTGTCTTTGTATATTTTGTATATTTTTGTATGTTTGTTATGGCGTTTTTTCTATTTTTTATTTTATTTCATTTTATAAAGAGAAGTTAAAATACAAAACTCCAAAAAAAATTTTTAAAAAAATCCCAACAATCAATCAAGACATTTAAAAAGTGCATTTAAAAAATACACATACACATAATTGTGTATTAATTGAAAAACTGGTCTTCAGTTATCCCCTCTAATTGAATACTGAATACATTACAACAATATTGGCTCCTACCTCTTGAGAGAAAGCCCCCCCCATTTTTAAACTAGTAAATCTATTTGCAGATTATTGACCTGTCGTCTATCTACTACATTAATGACAAAATAGTTAACAGGAAGAACACTAATAATAAAAAAAGACAAGGTTAAAATTTCAAAACCCTCTGTTAACCAAGTGTTATTGTAATCAACGTACAGAAAAATTGCCACGACATCTTATCTAACCCAAATGGTCTTTTTTATTGTAAACTATTTAGAATCCCTTATGTAGTGAGATGGGTAGTGTATAAGTTTCATTAATAAAGTTTTCAAAATTAAGCTATTTTTTAATGTTAGTCTCCAAAGTATTGTTATTGAATTCACACACATACACACTTTTCATTTTAATGAAAAAAGAGCAACTTTAACAAGAATTAAAATTCTCAAAAGTAGAAAAAAAGAAAAATAAAGAAAAAAACCAATTAGATTTCTGATTTTCCCCTTTTGATCCATGTGCTGTTTTATAAACATTAAAAGTGCAATGCAATCATATTTGCCTTGCTTATTTTTATCAGTGTCTCCCTGAATTATGCTCTCTGCCAAGGAGGCAACCAATGTAGAAAGTAACTTCCATTTAACTCAGTAAAGATCCATAATAGTAAGTCCACCCAGGCCCAGCCCAATTAAGAAGCTAAGTGCTGTTTATTTTGTATCCACAGATATTTTTGTAGAGTTCAAAATAAAACCAACATATGATCCACTACAGGAATATAAAGCTGTGTGTGTATTTATTTGTTTGCTTAATGCATTTACAGATATTTTTTGTCCGGGCATCACAGCAAATGTGTAGAAAACACAATTCTTACTGGCCCTCTAATGACCTGGTTGTATAAATTTCCAACCCTGAGATTCTGTTCTAGATACACAGAGTGAGGCAGAGGAACAGGGGGAGCTTTTTCCCAATGTGCGCATGCGCAGAGCTGCCAGAAGGCAAGAACAGTTACGGAGGAAAAGGGCTACTCAGGAGTAAGGCTTGGAGATGATTGGCCCCTCCCATAGGATATAAAAGTGGAGCAAACGGATGTGCTCATTGCAGGAAGCAACTTGGTTCAATTCTGGTCGGTGTATCTCAGCAGCTCAGTTCTGACTCTGTGCTCTGTTTGGCCTTGCAAAGCTATTTGCCAATTAGGTCTTTGGCAGTGTGTCAAGAGAGATAAAGGTTGGTGCTTATCAGCCTTCTTCCGAAAGACTTTGGCAGACTTCTGTCAGACTAATTAACATTGTTTGGGACTTATGGCTGTGAATGAACATAATTTACAGCCGTTGCAACAAAAAAAGAAGTTTTTGGGACTACGTTTGTGTTTTATGATTTATCAGGAAGCTTAGGTCAGAACAAGTACTTGCAGGATATTCCAGTAGAAAGCTGGCATAAGATTCCATTTCTTCAGCAATGTTCTTTTTGCATTGCTTGATTTTTCCCCGCTGGTCTCTTAGCAAAGTGCACAGCAAGAATTTAGCCTGGTAATGAGCTTGGGAGCCCGTTTTTGCTGGCAGGACGCTTGGGCCACCATAGGCACCCCCGACAAGAGTGATATTGAGCTGGCCACGCCCACCTTGGCCCCCTGAGGTCAAACACAACCCTGATGCAGCCCTCAATGAAATCGAGTTTGACACCTCTGCTGTAGTTTGATGGTATTAAAGGTATCATTGCAAGATGTAAGTTGTAAATCTGCTTTTTGCAATTGACTAATTGTGATTTTTGTCAATGCCAATGGTGTTCAAGTGATGCTCCAGATATTTTGGGATTGCACCCAAAGTGTCCATTACTATTGGTCCTATTTTTACTTTCTTTGGCCACAGTCACTCTATTTCTATTTGCAGGTCTTTGTATTTTGCTTTATTATTATTTAGCTATTATTGTATTTTCCTTATTTGGGTTGTTGTGAACTACTAGAAATGATGAGAGCCAGGCAGCATTTGAGTTTGATCAATAATAAAACAATATCTGGAATATTACATGCTGCCTTTATTTCCCCCCGATATCTTTCAGTTGCTTGTACATGACAGTTTGTTGCAACTCTCAACCATGTCTGCCCCTGCTTTTCATACCTTTTAGAGATACAGAAATACATTTATACATTAATTAAAACACACAAAGAATCTTTTCATTTTACTCAAGATTCATTGTTGTTTGGCATTTGACTGAATGTAAGTGTGCACTGATTAATTGGCACAAGCTTATTACAGTCTTGGTTCATGCTTCTGAATTCAAACAAGGAAGCCTTCCAAGGCCACCTAAAACCAAAAGACATATAATCTTGATTAAACAAGTGCATAAATGAGTAATTGTGAAAATAAAGAAGCTGTTCTGCTGGTGACCTATATAAAAAAGAATGTTTGTACAGCCCTTTAGCGAGAAACAAATTTCCAAAACAAAGCAAAGTATATGATTGAAGATCCAAGTAGAGAACAAAATTGCCACAGCCAGGAACATGTTATCTGATATTCTGCAATGGCAATTTCAAGCAAAACCCAAGACATATCCTATGCGTAGAAAATTACAGATAGTCCTCAAATTACGAGCAAAACTGAGCCCAAAATTTATGTTGCTAAATGAGAAATTTGTTAAGTGAATTTTGCCCCATTTTATGACGTTTCTTGCCACATTTGTTAAGTGAATTACTGCAGTTTTTAAATTAGTAACGTGGTTGTTGAGTGAATCTGATCTCCCCATTGACTTTGCTTGTCAGCAGGTTGCAAAAGGGGATCACATGAGCATAGGGCACTGCAACTGTCATAAATGTGAGTCAGTTGTCAAGCATCCGAATGTAAATCACATGATCGTGGGGATGCTGCAACGGTCATAATTGTGAAAAAATGGTCATAAGTCACTTTTTTCAGCGCCGCTGTAACTTCAAATGGTCACTAAACAAACTGTTGTAAGTTGAGGACTACCTGTAAAGCAGCCAAACAGAAGTAGTATTTTGCCTGCTTTTAGATGGCTCTATCAGCACCCTTCAGGGTGGACTGGTGATGTGGTATCCCTTAATCTTGCAGGGAACTCAAATACGTGTCATTGATGGTGCATGTCTACATTTACCATCCAATTAAGGTCAAAGCAGAGGCATTCCATTTTCCAAGAAAAATGTTCCTATGATTAAAAAAAAAAATAATGCAGCTAAACATATCATCGCCTTATGGGCAGTGGGCAATCAGGGCATTAAACCAATGATAGAACTTCACTCCTACCATTCTGATGTCTTCCCTGGGTTTATGCTCTCAAAGGTTGCCTCTGATTAACTCAGTTAAGTTTCCAATTATTTTTTTCCCTAAATAATGACACGCAAAGTAACATATAACAGTGACAGTTGCATCAGAAGAGGTGGAGGTGGCGAGTTGAACAAGTGAGAAAGTTGGGGGAAGTGAAAGAAGCAAACGAATGAATGAGGAAGGGAGGCAGCAGCAGCAGGAAAAGACTCTACCTGTTGAATTCCTGCATGTTACAACAGTGCTAAAGACAGTACATTCATCAAGAAAAAAGGAGCCCTATTTATGGAGCATCTGATTTCTGTTGCATTCCTTTAGCTAACTCACTTGTATTCCATCCTATTTTTTTCTTTTAAAAAAATTTCCTGTGTATGTTATGCATTTTTTTTCCCTTTTTTGCTCTGTTTTCATCCAATTCCTACCTTGGAGTGTATTATGTTCTGGTAACATAATGTTCCTATATCTACAAAACTGCCAAGGAAAATGAGATCCCGGGGCCTATTTTACACTATTAAAAATGCAAGTATTACAAAATGTCTATGCTTCTGTAAATCTGAAAAGGAACTATTTTTTTTTTCCTCTAAGTAAATCGCCTCTGATCAGGCGCTGCATTTGAATGCCACAACCATATGGCCATGAAATAGAACAAGCGTTCACTTTTTAATCAGTCAAGCATTCAATCAATCAGGCATTCAATCAATTGCTTTTGCAGACAAAATACATATTTAGATAAAATTCAGGAGCCCCCTCATTAAAAGTATCACTCAAACAGTTACTATTATCCTTATTCTGCAAAGGAAGCATCCTGTTTTACTGCAGTGATTAGGGAAGTGGTGCCTGTGGAATTCTGGGAGTTGAATTCCACACAGCTTAAAAGTTGCCAAAGTTGAGAAGCTCTGGATTAGGGAATGAAATTATCAATGGAAAGATGCCAGCTCTGAGATGTTTTCCCAGGTTATAGTCCAGCAGAAACAACGAACTTGAAAAACAGGAGGAGCAGGTGGAAGAACGTGGTTGATTGAGGCTTAAGAATCCAAGCCTGGGAAAATTTCTACCTACCAAGGAAGCAGGGTTAGGAATGATTTTAATGCTAAAGTACACTAATATGAATGGAGCATAGATACTCTGTAGGAATAAATAACCCTATCTAAAAGCCATGTTTTAGCTGTTTAATAAAAATCCCTTTGTCCATTGTTTCTCTATTAATCAAGTCTCTGTCCTATCCTATATTTTCACCATTTTCCACAAACTTCTCTTATTAAATTTCTAAATCAATAGGTTCAGAGGTGGGTTCCTGCCGGTTTGGACCGGTACTATAGAACCGGTAGTAAAAATAGGGACTGGTTCTCCGAACCGGCAGTAACGGAAGCCTGGCCACACCCCCGAGCCAGTTCTTTTGGCGCCGCCATAGGCGCCACCATCTTGTTTTTCGCTTCTGCGCATGCGCAGAAGCTTTGTTTTATTATTGCGCATGCATGAAGCACGCACGAAGCGCGCACGCCCACGTGCCGCGCCACTGAGCAACCCGGTAGCGACGAAAACTGGAACCCATCCCTGAATAGGTTGTTTATTTGTTGAAGCATAACATAGAGATAATAAAATAAAAAAAGATTCTCACGACAAAGATGATACATGACAGCAACAACAACGGGTTTATAATAACGTAGTTTTCTTCCTTCCTTCCTTCCTTCCTTCCTTCCTTCCTTCCTTCCTTCCTTCCTTCCTTCCTTCCTTCCTTCCTTCCTTCCTTCCTTCCTTCCTTCCTTCCTTCCTTCTTTCTTTCTTTCTTTCTTTCTTTCTTTCTTTCTTTCTTTCCCCTCAAACATACAGGAGTGGGAAACTTGTGAGTGCCCAAATGTTGTTGGGCTCCTTATCACTTGTGTGGTCACTAATTAAGAGCTGAGATTCAACAATATCTGGAAGGCCACAAGCTTCCTAACCCACTATTTTTTTTTTCTCCAGCGTTTACAATCTTAAATTCATTCACAAAAAAATGCATTATTTGTCCACAAGATGGCTCTTTATACAGTTATACATTAAAAACATAAAGCAGCTTCTTCTCCCCTGGATTTTAGAACAGAATGACCATATGCAAATTGATGTGTTTGATTGTCATATTGCAATTATATTAACATTTGCAACTGTATGCAAGCATGCCATAGTGTCTTTATGCTAAGAACATTTATTTATCTCAGCTTTTTAGCCGAGACCTTTTCCATCATACATCGTGCGTCTATGAATACAGAAAGTGTCAAGGAGTGCATGCATATCCACATATGCACAGACACACAAATCTTTCCTGAATTACATACAATCACTTTCTTTTCATTCCCAAAGTGATAGAGACAATAAGGCCATCTAATCAAAACATGGAGCAAGAGGCTCCAAATATGCAAACGTCTTTCCCTGCTTTATGCCTTAGGTCAGGGGTACTGAACTCAAGGCCCGGGGACTGGATCCGGCCCGCAGGATGCTTAGATCTGTCACGCGGGGCCACCCTGGAAACAGTAAAGGACTGGCCCGCAGTGCCTCTGCCAGCAAAAACAGAGCTCAGGAGGGACGTGTGCGTCCCTCCCGAGCTCCGTTTTCACTGGCAGAGGATTGCAGGAGGCTGTCACAGCCGAAAACGGACCTCGG
The DNA here is from genome assembly GCA_003457575.1 of Thermophis baileyi. Lineage (NCBI taxonomy): Eukaryota > Metazoa > Chordata > Lepidosauria > Squamata > Dipsadidae > Thermophis > Thermophis baileyi. The sequence goes on along the minus strand of QLTV01000974.1, from coordinate 7,525,635 downwards.
GAGCCTGTTTTCGCTGGCAGAGCGCTCGCCAGCACAGGTGCCCCCGACACGAGTGACGTCGAGCTGGCCACGCCCACCCTGGCCACACCACCCCGGCCACGCCCACCCCGGCCCCCCAAGGTCAAACACAACCCTGATGGGGCCCTCAATGAAATCGAGTTTGACACCCCTGCCTTAGATAATAAAAACAGGAATACAACTGTAGTAGTCTTCATCCAATCAAGGTTATAATAGCCCATTTTACAGCGTATGATTTATTCGGCAATAGCTGTCCTCTGCCGATTTGAGAACAATTCAGAGAGCAAAGAAAGCCAGTGAGTTTTGCTTCACTTGATAAGAGCCCATAGGGAACCTGCTGACTGAATGCATGCATAGCTACCTATGGCTCCTTCTGGGATAATCAAAACATGTAAGACCTTTGCTGTCTTGGTCTCATCTACTCTAATATCTTCTTCCTTCACAGGGTTCTGCAGGTGCCTTAGGAAGCCTATAAGCCGCACATGACAGCAAAAAGGCTGTCTCTACAACATAATATATGGAAATTTATATTTTATAAGCATCCATTCCAAAGCAGTAAAAAAGGTTGCTTTTTTTTTTTGGAAGTTAAAATATCCCTGTTTGCAGAGGAATAAGGTTGTGTGTCCTTGGCTGTGGAATGTTGCATATCCTAAAAGTAAAAGCCGAGGGATTTTCTTTCATCGTTTGGAAAGATCCTCTGAGGTTTGACATTATCTTGTTCTTCGGGATTTAGAAGAACATTTGAGAGCCACTAAAAGTATGCTTGCTAAATAATTAATAACTCAACAAAAAGCTGCTTGCACAACAGACCTTTAGCCCTTCCCTCCTTCCTTCCTTCCTTCCTTCCTTCCTTCCTTCCTTCCTTCCTTCCTTCTTTCCTCCCTCCCTCCCTCCCTCCCTCCCTCCCTTCCTTCCTTCTTTCCTCCTCTGCTCCCTCCTTTCCTTCTCTCCTCCTTTTTTCCTTCCCTCCTTCTTTCCTCCTC
>QLTV01000974.1:7501325-7515418 GCA_003457575.1 Thermophis baileyi | reverse complement strand
ACGCCATCACTCTGCTAAACAAATAATTCCCTCAACACTGTCACACTATTCACAAAGTGAATATTACTATTAATCTTCTCATCATTCCTATCACTCATCTCCTCCCACTTATGACTGCATGACTGTAACTTTGTTGCTTGTATCCTTACGATTTATATTGATTGTTTCCCAGTAGGATTTGATTGCTTATTTGTACCCTATGACTATCATTAAGTGTTGTACCTTATGATTCTTGATGAATGTATCTTGTATTTTTATGTACACTGAGAGCATATGCACCAAAGACAAATTCCTTGTGTGTCCAATCACACTTGGCCAATAAAGAATTCTATTCTATTCTATTCTATTCTATTCTATTCTATTCTATTCTATTCTATTCTATTCTATTCTATTCTATTCTATTCTATTCTATTCTATTCTATTCTATTCTATTCTAATGGGAGGGTATCTTCAGCATTTCTCTAACTGAGGAATCTGAAACTCTCCTTGTGCAATTTAAGAGTGGCACAGTCCATGCCAATCCTTATGATTAGCCAGAAAGTAACATGTTACCGTATAGTGCAATATGATATTCTGTAGTACTCGTCTGTGAATGTGTGTTGAAATTATGGGTTCATGAGAAACTTGATATTTATTTGTGTAAAGTAATACTGACCGAAGTCTTATATGCAGTGTAAATATTGAAAACATGAGACTTTTCTCTTAGCATATAAAGGGTCATGCAGCATTCATCGCGATCCCATTAACTGCGATAGTTTATTCCTGAATTCCAGCCTCTTCACATTTAAATAAATTTAAATAACATGTACTTCCTTTAGGTGCCAACTTTACAGTGCCAACTCCTTAGACTTCTACATGCTGACTTAAATTAGATGATTTAATACCATTCCTTGTATTCCTGTATATGAAATGTAAACAAATAAAATTGTAGTCCTTACGCATATTCACTCGGAATTGAATTGCAAATGTTTACAGGGATAAAATGTTAATGCAGGTATATACAATCCAACCCACTACAGAACAGAATATTGTCTATAAACTTCTCAGTTCCTCTTTACTAGATGTTAAAAAGGTATTCTTATGGTCATGAGGCACTTTTCTTTCATATTCTTCTGACATTTCTGTCTCCTCTTCCCATATCATGACTGAAGGTTTCTTCATCATACCAGACATTTCTGCAAATTAAAAAAAAAAGAAGCAAATTATTTGGTTTTTAAGCTTTTCTATATTATTAGCATCCTTCATTATTTCTGGACATATCATTCAAACATTTGTCTGGAACCACACCAGGGGTGGGTTCTAACTTACCTCACCACCGGTTCGCTTCCTCCTGCGCCACGTGGGCACGCGCACTTCTCACGCACACGCACACACATACGCAGTGCCGAAAACCCAGCTTCTGTGCATGCGCAGAAGCAAAAAACAAAATGGCTTTGCCTATGGCACTGCCGAGAGAGCCGGTTCATGGGCGTGGCCAACCGGTGATCGCTCCTGGTTCGGTGAACGGGGGGAAATTCCCACTACTGGTTCTAAAGAACCGGTCCGAACCAGGAGCAACCCACCTCTGAACCACACTCATGAGTAATAAGGACTTTAGTTTCACTCATCGGTTCTGATAGGTACAGATTATTATTTTTTTGCAAATGGATCCTTTTAAAAAATTTGGAGATTCAGAATGCATTTTGATTCTGAAATTCAGGATTCAATTCTGTGTTGTCTACAGGAAGGTAAGGAGACTCTTTGGGCCTCCACACAAACCTGTCAGAAAAAGGACAACCAGATTTGGGCTGCAAAAATTTGGATGAACAGAAGATGGAAGCAAAAAGTTAGAGGTTTCTATATAGTATGTTCTGTAGGTTCGCTAGTCAGGAATCTCTAAGTCTAGCTTCCTCACTCCCCACAGCCCACTTTGACACACAACTCCACCAAGATATCAGAATGGAAACTGGTGAAATCATCCATTGTGCAAATCTATATTTCATGTTGAAATCCATGTTCAATTTTGCAACTATTTTTAAGTAGGTCAGAAAGACCTAAAACAGAAACAGGGTAATATTTCCTTGGGGACCTTGAACAATATAATGCAATTTGGCCTGTATGCTTGAGGTAGCTTCATTCCTTGTATAACAGCTGACATTTTTTGCCTTAAAAGCATCCCTTTCGGTTTCAAGAAAGAGGGGGGGGGGAAGAGATGTCAGATGATACTGTCATGTCCTCAATCCACAACCAACTTCTACAATAAAGACCAGAGCCAGAATTCTGGATGAGGAAATTTTGCATCTGAAGGCATCTTAAGAGAAGCCCTTGAAAATCTTCCCAGGAGGATGTTCCCAGGAAGGGCCTAGATATAAGGATGCTGAAAAACCTTGCTGAAAATACTGCAGGGAAATTTTTCAATGCCAATAAAGAATCAGCTCCAGTCATCTATCATATGCCTTCCAATGACTATCTTAACAAAGGTGTGGGTCATTGGGACAGAAGAGACTAAGACCCAGAGGCTAGTAGTGTTTCCCTCTCTTTCTTTGTGCCTTGTCCCTGAAAATAAAACCGGGTCTTATATTAATTTTTGCTCCAAAAGATGCATTAGGGCTTATTTTCCAGTTAGGTTTTATTTTCGGGGACATACGGTACTAAATGTGTCCGTGTGGCTGACAATCTTAACTGGGGCTTATTTTGGGGATATGGCTTATATTATGAGCATCATGAAAAATGCTAGGGCTTATTTTCTGGTTGGGTCTTGTTTTGGGGAAAACACAGTACCTCTTCTCCATCCCTGTTTGCCCATCATTTTGCAATTAAATCCATAATCTATCCCCTGCCACAGAGAGAGAGCAAATAGCTTGCAGGCCCCAGTGCAAATCTTACTATTTTGTGGGAAGGTTCCCATCCTTTGGTTTGATTTGCAGAACTCAAACAATGTCTGACCCAAGATATGGCGCATTATGTGCCCACCACAAGAAGCCACAATATGATGAAATGAAATAGAAACATCGGATCTCTCAAAAGATGAAAGCACCTCCCCAAAGCCATAACAGAGTACATCACACATATATATCAGGACCCATACTCACCAGAAAGCTCCCGAGGATTAGCTCTGTTTGTTTTTCATTATTGATTATATTTGTCATGGGGGTTATTCACTCTGCTTCTGTTTTGCTCAGCACAATCATAGCTCAAAGTAAAATGTGGCGCCTGAGCTGTAGCTTATAATGTGTGCCTACATGTACTAACTATTGTGTTTGTATTTGCTAGGGCTAAGTGTTCCTTGATCAACCAGGGGTACCGCCAACAGGGTTGAAACTCTTCATGATAAACGGCTTCACAAATTTCTACCAAGGCTTAATATTAACTATCTGAAAATGGAAAAGAAATCTTAAAATCAAACTTAAGATGAATTCTGTAGCTGACAATGGATAATAGTTTAGGGGAAAGATTAATTAATTAACCAACCATCAGTATGGAATCTTGTATTATCTTTGTAAATGCAAAAAAACAAGGGATGTGGAAGGATATCCTGTGTTCATTATGCCAACAGTCCTCAGCAATTTGCTATCTCCCTGATTTCTCACACCCATGGAAAGACATCTAGGAAGAACTTTCCCCATGTCCAGGTCAAAACCTATGGGCAGCTTGGGAGGCTGTAAAGTAAGGGAGAGGAATTTTTAATTTATGCCAGGATTGCAACATGTGCTATTTGCTAACATGTCAATTAAACTGATTCTAACAGAGGATAGAGGAAGAGTACGGTATTTTCAAGCAATCAGCTCAATTTTTCTGGAGCCTTATAATGAAACATTCCAGGGTTTTTTAAACCAATTTTATATTTTAGATTGTCTCCTTAAATTGTTAATTCATAAATCAGACCCTAGGCTGAGCGTCAAAGTTAGTAATACAACTAAAATAGGAACTCAATATTTTACTTTCTTTTATTATTTTTGCGGTATTATTATAGTGTATCATTATTAAGCAAAGAAACAACAGGGGGAAAAAAATCTGCTGTGTACGTTCCAAGCTGCCTCAAGAATTGCTCTCAACCTTGACTCCAGCCTCAGGACAGTTTTTCCTTTTCAACTGGGCCTCTTTGAGTTGGATTATAATTCTAGCTATTATTTTAATTAGATTTTAGCAGTTTGCATTTTATTTTGGACTGTTGCTTTAAATATCTCATGGATGGAAAGGAGGGTATATGTGGAAATAATGTAAAGTGCCTTGCTGGAGTAGTAACAGTTAATAAAGTCAGACTAAACAAACAAACAAACAAACAAATACATAAATAAATAACAGCAAAGTCTCCATGTTGCCAGTGGTGTCTTGAAAATGGAATAATATAAGACTGAAGGTACTTATACAAAAATATTTTGGACCTCAAGCTTTCCTTGAAAGCATACCTTTCGTTAGATAGAAACCAACCCCTTGAAAATTTGATTTTTGGGAAAAAATACATAAATGGCTAGAAAAGATGATTGGAAAGCATGTAGATTTTAAACCTGAACTATTTTTGCTAGGTATAATATCAGGTAAACTTGATAAGAAAATTATGTATCTAATATTGCACATCTTGACAGCAGCAAGGATTGTATTTGCGCAATGCTGGAAAAATGAAGAAACACCACGAGATGAAGAGATAATTAAGAAGATACTAGATTGTGCAGAAATGGATAGACTTACATTGAAAATTAAATAGAAAGAAGATACAGAATATTATCAAACATGGAACTTATTTTACCAGTGGTTGGAAAAAAAGGGGCGGAGATTAAGATTGCTGTATTGCTAAGCAAATTAAATACTCAGACAACACGATGTGTATTAAGCACTAAAAAATGTAATTAAAAAAAATTAATTAAAAAAAAGAAAATTCTATTTCTTGAAGGTGATCCTGCTAAACTAAGGGGATTACATGTACTATAATGCATAACACTACAATGCGTAACACTGGAGTACTGAATCTAATAGAGGCAATTAACTGGCTAATATGTAGCATAGCAACCTTGCTGAAACAAACCTGGTTTTTAATCTGGTCAATATGTAAATAGGATATTGGCTGAGATCCAGAGAGATGGGATGTATGTGTGTGTGTGTGTGTGTGTGTGTGTGTGTGTGTGTGTGTGTGTGTGTGTGTGTGTGTATGTGTATGTGTATGTATGTATATATATATTTCTCCCATATTTGGGTATACCAGGTGATTGAACAGAGAAAAAAACATATATATATCCTTGTCCCTGGAACATGCAGATAGGGAGAAGAATCCTGTGGCTCATAGGTTTAATCACTTGCCTTGTTAGGCAAGGGGCCCGGGTTCTAATCCCATAAGGGTGTGGCTGGGATAGATATAGATATATACATAGATATCTATATATATAGATATATATAGATATATAGATATACGTATATATATATATAGATATATAGATATATATATATATAATATTTTTACATAAATAAAGGGAGACTAGTATATACTAGTATATATATATTGTATCGTGTTGTGTTGTGCCTTCAACTCAGTGTTGACTCCTAGTGACTGCCTGGACAGGTCCCTGCAGCTTTCTTGGCAAGGTTATTCAGTAGTGGGTTTGCCCTTGCCTGCTTCCTAGGGCTGAGAGAGAGTGACTGGCCAACCGTTTGCTGGCTTTATGCCTCAAGCAGGATTGGGACTTACAGTTTCTAGCCTGATGCCTTGAACACCATAATTTCCAAAGCATCTCACCAGCTTACCTTGCCTGAAGCATTTACTGCTTCACATCACGTTCTGTAATTTAAAAAAAAAATGAAGATGAGGAGGAAAAAGAAAAGCTAGGATTTCTGGAGAAAGAGCATTGTTTAAACAATTGTTAGATGCCTCCCCCACTCCCACCCTCACCCTTTCCAGGCAATATTGATTCTAGTATGCTACTTCACATTCCTTTTCCTCTGCAATTAAAAATAAGTTCTGGGGCATAGATATATCATTAAATGCCAATTTAGCGCATCAGGCTGCAATTACAACTGTACACTCCCTGATGAGGGTTTGTAAATGTCTCCAAGTGTCAGAAGACAAAGGCCATTGCATCTGTATTATTATATCCTGAATTCTTTCCCTGCCTCTGTTAGGAGAATGAGGTGGGTGTGATAAGAACTACAGGTCTCCTCCCAAATGTCAGATACAGGAAGCCATTCTCCATACCTGATGGAACAATACCACCACAATCTTGCCTGCTCACCTCTAGCTGTGAAAAATAGCCAAAACCAAGAAAAATTGTGACATCTTATCTATAGCAATAGCAATAGCACTTAGACTTATATACCGCTTTACAGTGCTTTACAGCCCTCTCTAAGCGGTTCACAGAGTCAACATATTGCCCCCAACAATCTGGGTCCTCATTTTACCCACCTCGGAAGGATGGAAGGCTGAGTCAACCTTGAGCCGGTGAGATTTGAACCGCCAAACTGCAGCTAGCAGTCAGCTGAAGTAGCCTGCAGTACTGCACTCTAACCACTGCGCCACCTCGGCTCTTGTATCAAGTGTATCTATGATATCTAGAGATGGGCCTTGCTTATCTTGCCAGGTTTAGTGCTTTTCTGGACGAGGGACTCTCTGGTGTCCTGTGCTTGAGCTCCAGAATGGAGGTATGATTGGATACGAATTCAATAAACAACTTCATGTCCACCTTTCCTTTTTCAAAACCCCCTATATCATTGGTCCCCAACCTTTCTGGCACCAGGGACCGGTTTTGAAAGAAAAATTGTCTTCCACAGACGTGTGTGTGTGTGTGTGTGTGTGTGTGTGTGTGTGTGTGTGTGTGTGTGGTGTGTGTGTGTGTTTATGGGCAACCTAGATCCCACACATCCTCAGATGAAGCTTCACTTGTTTGTCTGCCACTTGTTTGGCCCAGTTACTAACAGCCACAGACTGGTACCAGTCTATGGCCCGGGGGTTGAGGACCCCTACTCTATATCACAGTACTACTAATAAAGTTTAATTCAACTTATCTTTAGCATTTCAACCTATACAAGGCTTGAAGCATTCTTCTCTAATCCTAGTCTTTTAAAATTATTACCTTATTTATAAATAAATATTTATTTAAGCCTTCTAGGCTTCCCAAAGGGGCGGGGATCTCAGCTATTACTTGCAAAACACATACAGTCATCTTCCACAAATGCCATAATTGTGTGCCATAATCAATCCGCAGGGTTGAAAAATGTACGTAGAACTCTGAAGATGGCAGTGCTCCTATTCAAGCTGTGTTATTGTCTAAATGACACTGTAGACCTAGCTTGACACTTAATTGAGGGGCAGATCTTTTGTGTGTGTGTGTGTGTGTGTGTGTGTGTGTGTGTGGACAGGCTAATTGTGGTTGCTACACAAGGACTACCTATAGATTTTCTTAGCTCAGGTGAAGTAAAGCTCAAATGATTCTTAAAGCTAACTCAAAGTTTTGCATGCCGACAATATGACTAATTTTTTTCCTCAGGCAATGTTAAAACTAACCCAGATCTGGTCTGCAAAGATCCAGACAACCATCAGAGGACAGCAAAGAAATAACTTTCTATGCCTCTTTGCTGCCCTCTAGTGATATTGATTTTGCTACCTCATCTGGTTGCTCTAGGTTAGGGCAAGGGTCCCCAACCCAGGGCTGTGGCCCACTACCGGGCCGTGGCCTATTCAAAACTGGGATGTGCAAGCAGCAGGCCAGCGCGCGCGCACACACACGCAGCTCGACTCGTGCAAACAGCAGACTGGCTTGAGCAGCGGGCCGATAGGCACGCACATGCACATGTGGGCACGCCGGCCCGCTGCTCGCATAAGTTGAGTTGCACATGTGTGTGTGCGCGTGCCAGCCCACCACTTATGAGGCCCAGTTCCCCCCTCAACCCCGCCCCCCAGCCGGGCTGCCAAGCCGCAAAAATTGGGGACCGCTGCTCTAGGGAGTCTAGGCAATGTCATATACTCTCATTTCCAAAAAATGTTTACCAAACTTTGCATTGCATGAGTACATCTGGAGGGAACATTCATTTTGAATGAATACAAAGCTGAATACAATATTTCCCAAAACTGAGAATATATTTCTAATATATTTCCCAATTATAGTTATTAATCATTATTATGAATTCAGTATCATTAACTGCATACCACCCACAATATATTCCTTTAATCTACAAAAGCTTATTTTCAGAGCTCGGAAGAAAAGTAATAGTTGCAAGGCAAGATCCTTAGGCAAATCTTTAAAATATAGAATCTATTTTATATGGGGAAGTTATTTGTTCAGCTGGACCAGTATTACTTACTCTTACTTTGAAGTAAGTGTCTAGGAACCCATCACTTGCCAACTGATACTAAGAGAAAATCCTTGCTTCACCCAGAGACGTGAAATGGCTTTACTTACTTTGCATCATCACACTATTTCTCTCCCCCCCCCGCCGCCCCCAATTATCTCTGTTATAATTAAATGCTCCATTGGGCTGGCTATTGATTTTCAGGGATTGGTTCACTACAGTCCCTTTCTTGGTTCAGACAACTTATATAAACAGTTGTGTCCGAATATTTTGTTTCTTTCGGATGTGCTCTTTTGTCTCTCGTTTACATTCCGTTCCATTTCCCATTCAGATACTTTGCTTTCCAAAAAAACTGTAGACCAGGATTGCAATGCTATGCACTGTTTTTCTCACTTCTGTATGATTAAACTGGTTTTGCACACATGGTGGTATACAATTCCAAAATCTAGCTCCATTGTGAATGATCAGGGCTGATTGCAGCAGACATGCTTTCCTCTCGGCATGACCTAAAGGTAAATCTGATTTTAAAGATTCTCCTTGAAATTTCCTTGGCCAACATCTAAAAAATTCTCAGACATTCCCTGTGTAGTTGGTGCCTGTGTTTTGATATATAGCTACATTTTATTTTAGTATCTGAAACCTGGCAGCCGTTATTTGACAACATTTGGTGGCATACCTGCAGTAGCATTTAGTATTCATATTAGCTTCTTCATTCACCTTTGAAGCTCACCACAATCCAAGCAATCCAAGGAAGCATTTGCTTTTTGAGCTGAAAATATCACATACAATGTACAACCCAAATATGTCATTCAGAACGTGATGGGGAACCTGGGAAAATTTCAAAATGTTGACTAAATTTGTATAGTATTTTCTTCAGTGCCAGGAGCAATGATCAACTATGCTTAAAAGACTTTAGAAGCAGCGTGTATGCATCCGTGTGAGCATGTACCTGCATGTGTACACGTGCCTTTAAGTCAGTTTTCTTGGGCCTAACTAGCCCTTGCAACTTTCTTGGCAAGGTTTTTCAGAAGTGATTTGCCATTACCTCCTTCTTAGGGCTGAAAGAAAGTGCCTGGCCTAAGGTCACACAATCGGCTTTATGCCTAAAACTCAATCTCCCAGTTTCTGGCCTGATGCCTAAACCCAGGGGTGTCAAACTCAAGGCCCACGGGCCGGGTGCTTAGATCTGGCCCACAGGACTGCTCTGGAAACAGTGAAGGACCGTCCCGTGGTGCCTCTGCCAGCAAAATTGGAGCTCAGGAGGGCCGTGCGTGGCCCTCAGAGGCTCCGTTTTCAGCCGCGACGGCCTCCTGCAGCCCTCTACCAGTGAAAATGGAGCTCCGGGGGGCCGCATGCGCCCCCCCCCAGCTCAGTTTTCACTGGTAGAGGGCTGCAGGAGGCCATTGCTGCCAAAAACGAAGCCCTGATGCGTCCCTCAATGAAATCGAGTTTGACACCCCTGCCTTAACCACTACAACACTACACCAAAATTATTCTTCAAAGTTTGGATATTTAGTTATGAAAACAAATAAGGGAAAACTGGCAAAGGGCTATATAATCCCTTAATAAGGCAGAATAATGTGAAGTGTATTTCCTGCTGTCCTCTATTCTCTGCAGTTCTCACCAATTGCCCCCCCCCTAAAGGATTACCACTGCTGGATCAAGACTAATATCCAACTAAGGCCAATGGGGAAATTGTTCCTTATGCTCAGATATTGTTGAATTACAACTACCAACTCTCTCTCTCTCTCTCTCTCTCTCTCTCTCTCTCTCTCTCTCTCTCTCACCCTCCCTCCCCCTCCCCCTCTCCCCCTCCCTCTCCCTCTCCTAGCAGCGCACCCTCTCCCTCTCCCTCTCCCTCTCCCTCTCCCTCTCCCTCTTCTCCTCTCCTCTCCTCCCTCTCTTGTTTTCTGCATTGTCTTTTGCTTCCCTCTGTCCCCAATGGTTTGCCAATAGGACAGATTTCTCCTCCCAAGGAGATCTTCATCTGTTCCAGAAGGCTATTGAAATTGGACCAAGAGCTGTATGAAAACAATAGTGACCCATCCTATTTTTCAAGAAAAAGACTCTACCCTCCTCTGATTTTGAGATAAATCCCCAGATGCAAATCAAACATTTGTGATTTCTCGCTAATTGCAGCAGCACAACAGAAAATATTACATCAGCATTCTATCCTACTATCTTTTTAACACTTAGATTTTAAAATGCTATTGCAGTATCTGAATGAGGTATCTTCTCAGTAATTTCCTGCTGATGGCCTCCCTGTTACCACATTCTTAGGGCTTTTTTTCTGCTGGAGCTTTTGTAGCATGATATGCTCACTATGGGCCATAAAAGTTATTCCTTATGCACTGACCCAGTTACATAAAACATGAATGCTTTATTTCAGGGAGGGGAAAAAAAAGTCTTTGGACATATCCTCTCTGATCATTTGTTTGACATTTTGGGGAGAAAAAACAACAACCCTGGATGACTGTGTTTAGTATCAAAACGTGAAATCACATCTGTCTCTGGAGCAGTTGGGTTTAAAAAAAAATTGGAAAAACAACTTCATGCAATAGCAATACACAATAAGAAAAGTTTTATTTTTTTTCTTGCTCCATAAATATATTAATGTTCGTTGTCGTAGACTAAGCTGCTTCCCTTCTGCCATTAATCATTGAACATCTGGAGAATAATGTGCTTCCCAGTGGCTTTCTTTGATTTCAAAGTATTCTTATTTCCTCCTACAGAAATCATAGGGAACCTTTGATCTGTCAATCTAATTTTCTATCCAGCCTACAAAACTTTTAGGGGGGCTCACCCAAATTCCAAATCCCTGCTTCCTCTCCCACACTTTGACTTTCTGCCTGTAGATGTCCTGCCCTACCCTGTCCTTTAAAACAGGGATCCCCAACCCCCAGGCCACGGACCGGTATGGTCCGTGGCCTGTCGAGAACCGGGCTGCACAGCTGGAGGTGAGCAGTGGACAAACGAAACTGTGCATTTACGAGATATAGGTTATGCGCTCCTCCCCCACCCCCACCCCTGGTATGGAGAAAATTAGTTGCCTTCCATGGAACCAATCCTAAGTGCCAAAAAGGTTGGAGGCCGCTGCTTTAAAATACAGAGAGTTGCCATGGTTTGTACTTGTGATTTTCCACAGGAAGAGCACTTCCTGTAATTCCTCGTTTAAAAATACTTCCGGGTGATTGGGGAGAGTTTGAAGATGAGGATTTTGGTGTCAGAGTCAGGGAGGAAGATTGAAGCTGTCATTCTAGAGGGAATTTTTAGGGTTGGATCTGTGAGGCGGGAGGTGAAAAGTATCATTGTAGGCCAAGGTTTGTGCTTTTTCAATAATTGGGTAAATCCAGCTACACAGAGCAGCCACAAAGAAAAAAAAACCTTGGAACACTTCAGTTCTTTCTAAGCCTTTATTTTTTCCCCAAAATGCCAGCAGTGGCATAACCCACTTACTCACTCACTTCTCCCTGGATGAAAGAAAGGGTAAAATGTGCTACTTCCAGGACTGGTGTCAAGCTATAGCAACTGTGGGTCCAGGAAAGGGAAGAGAAGGAAGACATTTGCAGAGCTTATTTTCAAATCTCGAGGAGTGATCCAGATGGAACACCAAAGAACTAGCCCTACTTTCTCCACATCTCTCCTCCTTCTTTCCTCATTCCTCACTTTCCTTTCTGTATTCCTCACTTTGATTTTGGAGAAGGCTTCCTAGAATACCATGGACAGCCAAGAAAATGAACAAATGGATCATGAACAAATTAACCCAGAATTCTCACTCAGGATACAAATGACTAAACTCAAATTATTCTACTTATGATACATTATGTGGAGACCCAGCTCTCTGGAGAAGGCGCTAATATTGGGAAGAAAAGACAAGATGAGGACAACTAGGAGCAAGGTGGATGTACAATGTTACAATAGTGATAGGTGCCTCATTGGAAGACCTGGAAGGACCAGGTTGGAGACAGATTGTTATCTGGAAAAATCCATCTTTGTGGGTGCTAAGAATTAACACGAACCTGATGGCACATAATCAAATCAAAGAAAATGCTATCATTAACATAGCATACAATAAGTTATTATTACCAATAAAAGAGAATATTTGTAACTTAGGGTTGAAATGAGGGGTCCTTGGTGCTCTCTGAGCTTACTTGTTTTCTTACAGACATTTCATTACCACACTAGGTAATAACATCAGAGTTGCTGCTGATGTTACCTAGTTTGGATAATGAAATGTCTGCAAGAAAAAAACCAAGCACAGAGAGCACTAAGGACCCCTCAAATTATTATTAGTTACTAATGATTAACAATTAAATGATAATTTAATATATAATTATGAATACAGTATACAATAAATTATAAATGTATATAGAATCGGGGAAGAGGGGAAATGCATCTTGTAATATTTCATATAGGGAAGCATGCAGCCATTATTCTGAAATAAGTAACACAGAAAAAATAGAGCCTTCAAAACATAGTAGTACAGTTAATGCCTCTAAGATAATGTCCATGGAAACATAATACAGTAAAATTTCAATTTAATAGACTGATTTGGAGAACAAGGTGTCCATTATTCCCAGTTGTCCATTAAATACAAACGTGTATCTTTCTCATTAACTTAAGTCATTTGCATAATGACTTAAATAGATGGTAATGACATAATTCACTACAAATGTCATAACATTAAGATAAAATTAAGATAAATTTAGCTACATTTTCCAGGCTACTTCAAATGCCTTGTTCATTATTTTGAGGTGATGTCTGGAGAATTCTCACTGGCTTGAGAAATTTGATCCATTGCATCTGAAATCTGCTAAAAGGGAATCTGTTACACTGAGGATGCAAACACCAAAATAAGGAAGAAGTAAAGAACCCCACAAGGATAATTGGAACTGGAGAAGCCAAGGCACAATGTGGTTGCAACCGATGCTAGCCTGTAACAGTCCATGGGGACAAACAGATCTTGGGTCACAAACAGTTGAAACTGCTCTAAGAAATACCTTTCAGAGGAGGCTGGCTCTCAGTCAGATTCTGTACCGCCTTCTGATATTTGTCCTCAGCCAGAAGAAGTTGTCCCACCTTGATGTTTGAAGACCATTCCTCCTTCAGGAGAGGATCGCCTTCTCTTCCCAGGGAATGGCACATTGCCAACACACTGAACCCTGCCTTGCCTAGTTTTCTCAGGAGCTTCCCTCCAAATGCATTCTTAGAAACTAAGATTATGATAGCTTTTCCCTTTCTGGTTGATGTTTCTCTTCACTTCCTGAATGATTCTAAAGGAGGACAGGAAGATGATAAAGCTGATGACACTCGCAAGGCAAAAGCAGGCAAGCACGTAAAAGATGCAGGAAAGGGTTGAAGCAAGAGTTAAATCTGTTACTAGGAGAAAGAGCTGAAAAAGGTGAAGTCCCATTATACCAGCCAAAGTTGTACTTCTTGCTCCTTTGCTTACTAGCTTGCAGAGAAATCTTCTGAAAGGGAGGTGCGTGGTATGCAATTATGTCATTAGAAAAACACCCACTCTTGTGAAACATGTAAAAGTGAGTCCCAGCCCTGCTGGGAGATTGAATCATTGTCCCAGCTAGAGTAGCAAACAGCATTTCTAAATCATTTTCTCTGTAGAGAGGGCCAGAGGTGCTCATGAGATCTGGCAGCCCTGTATCAAGATTTTTCATAATAGCCTGCTAGACTGAAGGCCAAGATTGGTTGAAAGGTTGCAGTTCCCCAGAGCCATGCAAGTCAGTGGAGTCTAGACTAGCTGCAAAGAACCAGTTGAAGTTAATTTCACAAAAAAAGGGAGAGGAAAGGGGAGAGGGAGAGGGGAGAGGGGAGAGGGGAGA
>QLTV01000974.1:7471418-7485330 GCA_003457575.1 Thermophis baileyi | reverse complement strand
CCGCTGCTCCCGGGTCGGGTCGAAAGGCGCCGGTGGGTGGACGTTGGACATCGCGGCAGAGAGTAGGCAGAAAGGCAGCTGCCTGGCTGGTTGGAATCGCTGAAGAAGCAGTCACGGTTCTCCTGAACCCAAGCCCTCGTCGCCACTGTTAGATAGTGGGTAGAGATGACAGGAGACAGACTTCCAAGCAGCTCTTTATTTCAGCTCTTGTATCAGCAACCAGCAAAGAGCAGTCTGACAGCTTGCCCTTTTATAGGGAGCTGTCAGACAGACCAGCCAATAGCGTTTGAGCTTTTTCCCGCTCAAACGCTGGACCTGGTTGGAACCATGCAACACAGTTATAACAGTTAGAACATAACACTTATTATTTTCCTGTATTTATCCCAGGTATTCGATACATTACTTTTATTGCATTATCTCCTATAAATGGTTTGCTTCTATTTGGATCACTCTAGAGATATTTATATAGCTCATCTGGAAATCCTGCCCCTTCCACAGAGGCAACTGGGCAGGGGTGAAATCCAGCAGGTTCTGACAGGTTCTGGAGAACCAGTAGCGGAAATTTTGAGTAGTTCGGAGAACCGGCAAATACCACCTCTGGCTGGCCCCAGAGTGGGGTGGGAATGGGGATTTTGCAATATCCTTCCCCCAGGAGTGGGGAGGGAATGGGGATTTTGCAGTATCCTTTCCCTGCCACGCCCACCAAGCCACGCCTACCAAGCCACACCACGCCCATCAAGCCACACCCACAGAACCAGTAGTAAAAAAAATTGGATTTCACCACTGCAACTGGGCCATAAGGAAATACAATCCATTCCATAATCCATATTAAGCAAATGTGTGGTAATATAATATTATATATAATATATAATACAGCCACCAAATTGCCTTGCTCTTTCAAATCGTGTAAGTTTTCATTTGTTTGTGGACTATATGTAGTTTATAACTTGTTTATGCCACTTATTGGAGTCACCATTGGCATCAAGACTCCTAAGAATACCATGGACAGTCAAAAAAAGAAACACATTTTTTTCTGAAAATCGGCATTTACTTCTGGTTTTCGGCAACACACGCCTATAGCAAAACTTTGTAAGAAAATTCTAAGGCTGTGATGCAATACAGGTAGTGCTCGGCTTACACCCATTCATTTAGTGACCATTCTAAGTTACAACTGCACTGAAAAAAAGTGACTTATGATCATTTTTCAAACTTACGACTGTTGCAGCGTCCCCATGGTCACGTAATCAAAATTTGGATGATTGGCAACTGGCATGTGTTTATGACAGGGTCCTGGGGTCATGTGAGCCCCTTTTGCAGCCTTCTGACAAGCAAAGTCAATGGGGAAAGTCAGATTCACTTAACAACCGTATTACTAACTTAACAACTGCAGTGATTCACTTAACAACTGCAGAAAGAAAGGTCGTAAAATGGGGCAAAACTCACTTAACAACTGTCTTGCTTAGCCATGGAAATGTTGCGCTCAGTTGTGCTCATACATTGACAACTACTTAAAAGTGCCCCATTGACTTACTTCCAAATGCTTTGCAAAGGGAAGTGGTTGTAACGGAGTGTGGGAGTGGCCTTGGGAGACAGGAGAAAGAGATGCTGCCCAGGGAATGGATTGGATAAGAGAGAGCATAGCCCATAGCTGCATTATGGGCAAAGAAAGAAACTCAGCAAGGAACCTCCCTAACTTATCAGGTGGTAAAAGAGACGGCAGGAGTCATACAAGATTCTGTTAATGTGGCCTTATACAGGTAGTCCTCAACTTACAACAGTTCATTTAGTGACCGAAGTTACAACAGCACTGAAAAAAGTGACATATGACCATTTTTCACACTTACAACTGTTGCAGCATCCCCATGGTCACATGATCAATATTCAGAGGCTTGGCAACTGATTCATATTTATGACGGTTGCAGTGTCCCGGGGTCATGTGATCGCCTTTTGCGACCTTCTGCCAAGCAACGTCGATGGGGAAGCAAGTTTCACTTAACAACCGTGTTACTAACTTAACAACTGCAGTGATTCACTTAACCACCGTGGCAAGAAAGGCCGTAAAATGGGGCAAAACCCCACTTAACCAACGTTTCGCTTAGCAACAAAAATTTTGGGCTCAACTGTGGTCGTAAGTCGAGGACTACCTGCAGTAAAGTGGAATTAGTTTGTCTGATCGTGTTTCCTGCTTCAGCTTGGGAAGATTGACAGTGGTCGAAGGGCAGGACTTGAAAGCATATGACACGTTCACTCAGCTGAAACCAAAGAAGCTCAAGCATGAGAAGCAAGCCACATTGACTTTCAAATAATGAAAGAAAAAACATATATAATTTAATGTTTAATTCGTTAAAAAGAAGTGGCATACTGTACATACAAAGGAATAACCTTACATACAAAGCAGAGGTGGGTTCCTACCGGTTCTATCCGGTTTTTTAAAACCATTAGTAAACCAGCGATGATGTCACGGAGCCGGTTCTGTCGGTGTCTCCGTGGGTGCTGCCATCTTGGTTTTTGCTTCTGCGCATGCGCAGAAGCGATTTTTTGATTGCTGCGGGAGGGCGTGTGCATGAAGCATGCACGCGCACCCAGCGCGACCCTGAGCGAACCGGCAGCAAAAGGATCCAGAACCCATCCCTGATACAAAGGCCAGTCTGGTGTAGTGGTTGAGGCACCAGGCTAGAAAGTAGGACACCATGAATTCTAATCCCACCTCAGGCACAAAACCAACTGAGGACCTTGGGCCGGTCACTTTCTCTCAGACCTAGGAAGGAGGCAATGGCAAATCACTTCTGAAAAACCTTGCCAAGAAAACTTCAGGGATGAATGCAGGCAGTCACTGGGAGTCAAAGGACCTCCGAAGGACCAGATCGATCATCCTTCCATGGTTCTGGGGGGAGAAAACTTAATCCCCTCAGAATGGGTTCGCAATTTGGGTGTCCTCCTGGACTCACAGCTGAGATTAGATCAACACCTGACAGCTGTGGCCAGGGGGACCTTTGCACAGGTACGCCTTGTGCACCAATTGCGGCCCTATTTAGATCAGGAGGCTCTGCTCATGGTCACTCATGCCCTTATCACCTCACGACTTGACTATTGCAATGCGCTCTACATGGGGCTACCCTTGAAGAGTGTCCGGAGACTACAACTGGTCCAGAATGCAGCTGCGCGAGCAGTCGTGGGTGTGCCAAGGTACACCCACACGAGTTCCATCCTTCGTGAGCTGCTCTGGCTGCCGATTGCGCTCCAGTCACAATTTAAGGTGTTGGTTGTTACGTTTAAAGCCCTACATGGCTTAGGACCAGGTTATCTGCGTGACCGCCTTATACCACATCCCTCCCATCGACCAGTGAGGTCGCACAGGGTTGGCCTTAGGTCCCGTCGGCCAGACAGTGCCGGCTGGCGGGACCGCGGGGGAGGGCCTTCTCTGTAGCCACTCCGACTCTGTGGAACCAACTTCTCCACAAGATCCATACTACCCCCACCTTACTGGCTTTCCGTAAAGCCGTTAAGACCTGACTTTTCCGGCAGGCCTGGGGCCAATAGTTGTCTGATTGGCCCATGCATGGTTGTGTGAATGCTTTATTTTAATATGGATATGGTTTTTTAAATTGTTTTTATATGTTTTATTTTTATTTTTTATATGATGTAAGCTGCCCAGAGTCCTTTGGGAGTTGGGCGGCATATAAATTTTAGAAATAAATAAATAAATAAATAAATAAATAAAAACTGATTCAAGGGCAGAAAAAACAAAAACACCCTTACACACATGTAATGCACATGGAAACTTTCACTACCGGCTTTGACAATTGCTCAAGCTCAGTAAATATTACTTTTATCCCGGTAGAGATATAAATAGGTTACCCTTCATCAGATGCTTTCCACTGTTTGGTTTCCTTTGTTGACGTTTCAATTCCTAGCTGACCTTGGCTGATATCAGAAAAGCTAAGCAGGGTTGGGACAGGTTTGTACTAGGATGGGAGACCAGCAAGAAATCCCAGGGTTAGTGATTTGATTGTGAATAAAAATGCCCCAGAAAAAGGCAAACCATTTAGTGCAAACTAAACTGGAAACTAGCTATAGTAATTTTCCAACAACTACTTGTTTGTAAGACCTGTCCCTATCACCTTCCACTCTCCAAACTCCCTCCCCCCCATCTCAACTTTAGATTTGACGCCTCTTGGATTACAGAGTTGTTTTGATATCAAAATCTGTGGTTTGCTTGACTTCTTTTCTACATAAAAAGCATTATTAAAAATAAATCTGTCAAGCAGAAAGGCTTTTTTTTTTCCTGGGAAAAACTCAATTTTATTTCTGTAATAGTAAGCCAGGCTTTATTAAAATAAAAGAAGTATGTCAGACAGATCTGATCCAGGAAATGTGTATCTGACTTTCAGTTTTTGACAAAATCCCTCACCAAAGATTAACACCTCAAAATATACAAAATGCATTTTAGCCATTAAATGTATAAACATAGTATAAAAATGGTATAACTTAACCCCAAGAATATAAAAAGAAAGCAACATAAAATTTGCCACATGCTGCTAGTAGAAGGAATTGTGGGAGTTCTTGCCAGTTAGATGTGGAATTAACAGATTCCAAAGAAAAAATATAAGAATATAAAAATATAAGACACGGAAGAATGCTTAAACAGAAAGGCTTTCGATCAAACCCCGCTGTATAAAATACGGAACTAATTTGACCCGAAGGAGGCCACCTGTTGAAATATTCAGATTTTGAGCTATGCGTTAAAAATTGAATCTGCTTTTCAAGTTATTTATTGGATGCTCTTTACCTGAGTAGTATTTCCAGCAAAGAAAAACTCATTTGATTACATAACTTACTGTGGCTAAAACTCTTTTGAGCTTCTGTCTGCTGCCAGAAGATGGCACTCTCATCCACATTATATACTGTATACCTCCTACATGTCTTTCATAGGTTAAACATTTCCAAAAAGATCTATACATCAAACAGATCCAAGGAGACTGTGCACAGAGAAAGCTGTGTTTGCTTATGGATCTGAGATATTTATATTCCAAGTTTTGAAATGAACATGTCACCATGTAGAGCGTACAATCAAATATATTCACAAACCCACCAAACTTTGTTAGATTCACTTTTCTTAAGTTGATGAGGGTTTTGGTGGAAAAATGAAGTACAAACCCCACCTTTAGTGCTCTACAATTCCCAGGAATAATTTCATTTCCATTTTGGTTGTAGGAGGCTGCACCTGTTGAATAACTAGCACCTATGATGATCCGGGGCAAGGCACAGAGGCAACACAGTCAGCTGATAGTTTAAATTGCCCCTTTATTGCTCCAACTTTCCCCCAAACGCTCCCATGTTGATGGCAAGCCCCAGAGCAAAGTGATCACACACACACACACACACACACACACACACACACCTCCAGCAGCCTCTGGCTGCAAGTGGTCCAGCACAATGCTGTGAGCACAACGGCTGCAAAGTAAGAAATCCAGCGGGGCAAGGGAGTAAGTCAATGAATCCAGGAAGCAAAAGAATACAGCAATGGTTTCAGGAAGCAAAGGAACAAGGCAATTAATCCAGGAAGCAAGAAATAAAGCAAGAAATCCAGGAAACTCCAAACGTCGGCAACGGCACACAACACTCCATGAAATCAGTGTTTGTTCCCGACTGTGCCCCTCCCCACAGTGTCTCCTTAAAGCTCAGTCCCCAGGTGTGCCTTGTGAAGGGGAGTGGAACGCTCTCCTCCCAAGTTGTCGGATCAGCCTGCACTGTTCCCGCCTTATCTCCACTCTCCGTGTTCGGAGATCAGGAGGGGGTGGTCCTTGCTCGTCACCAGAGCTCTATCACTCCTCATGTTCACTACTTACCCTCTCTTGGTCATCCTGCCCCCGTTCCTCCCTGCCTACAAGCCGTCCCAATCCTGAAAGGCCCTGGGCTGCCTCGGCCTGCTCCTCCCCACATTCCTCCAAAGCCCCCTCAATCTCAGTCAGCTGCAACTCTGGCTCATCTTCCTCCACAGATTCAGGCTCTGAAGGGGGCATGACAGCACCCTCTACTCTTTTTGTTTTGCTTTTCCAGGCCACAGAGTTTTCCCATCATTTCTTACTCGTGACCCGTATCAGAGCATTTCAGGCAATGGTTGTTAGGAGACTTGGTTAGATCACAGAATATTAAAATATGAGTTACTCCCTAAGCTGACATTTTAGTATATTTCTTTCTTCTTTCAGTAATTTTTCTTAGTGTTTGCAACAGTGTAGAAGCTATTCTTTGATTAAAAGAAAAACCTCTGTTAAACTGCTTTTTTAAGGAAGGACATAAGAAGGATAATACTTCTTTGAGAAAATAACTGCACATTTGTATGTTTTATTGTATGTTTTATTGAAATACATATTATAGACAATTTATTTAACAACAGGCAACTCATAAATCGATTGCCTAGAATCAGAATATATTGATTACAGGCATGCTGGCAGTACTGAAACATTCATCAAGAACAATTCATCAAGAACAATTCATCAAGAACAATTCTAAAGTCCATCCTTTAAATCCATTTTTAATGAGCCATACTGAATCACTACACCAGCCAGAGAAGGGGAAAAAATGGAGATTTTTTTTAAAGTGGAGTGTACCAGAGGTGGTATTCAGCCAGTTCGGACCAATTCACCCGCCCACCCACCCCGGCTCTATGCTATCCTATTGGTGCACATTTTTGAGGCTGGGCGCATGCGCGGAAGGCTTGCGTATGAGTAAAGCACATGCGCGGGAGGGTTAGGGTTAGGCTCGCGCTCACATTTGCGAACCGGTAGGGAAGGTAAGTGAAAACCATCCCTGGAGTGTACATCTTTACATTTAAATCAAAGAGCTTACTAAAGATTATGTAACTAAATCGAAGTTATAACCTGAAGGATTCTAGCCTCTGGGAAGAGCGATGTTATGAAACCTCAACAGATCCTGCTGCCAAAATAATTCAGTGTCAGGCCATTTTGGAAGTACAAGAAACAAAAGGAATGCCTTGTGTTGTTGTTTTTTAAATATTCCCCAGCAATATTTTTTAATTTTAAAATTACTAATTTTAAAAAGTGAATGGAGAAGCTCAGCTCACTCATGACACCATTACCTTGCCCTAGAAAAGTCATTTTAAAAATTAACCGTCACAAAAATGTTCCTCATTCCTAGTTTAAGATGTTCTCCTGTCAATAGCAGTTTAACTAAATAAAACTGAGATTACTCAACCTGTATGAGATTAGCATTCTTGACATACTCAGGTTGCATTTATAAGAAAGACTATCATACTTTGGCCATGTGATGCGAGTGGACTCACTCAAAAAGTCAAGCATGCTTTGAGTGATCAGTGGAAAAAGGAGAAGGGGCCGCCCTAGTACCCACTGGCTGGACACTAAAAAGAATGACACTGGGATGACCATGGTGGAGCTGAAGGAGGCACTTCGAGACAGAGGAGCATGGAGAGTGTGGATCCATAGAGTGGCTGATGAATGGTTGACAATGACAACTCTTCATGAGAATGTCTTTTAAGTCTACTCAGTAACTTAAGCCTATTGTAAAAACTTTCAGGAAGGACTCACTGGAGACGAGCCTAATGCTGGGAACGATTGAGGGCAAAAGAAGAAGGGGACGTCAGAGAATGAGGTGGCTGGATGGAGTCACTGAAGCAGTTGCCATGAGCTTAAATGGACTCTGGGGGATGGTAGAGGACAGAAAGGCCTGGAGGAACGTTGTCCATGGGGTCGCGATGGGTCAGACATGACTTCGCAACTAACAACAACAACAAAAACTTTCATGCTCTTTTTATCTGGATTAGATATGGATGTTCTTTCCAGGGAAAAGGTTTTGCTCCAAAACCACATTATATTTTATAATTAGGGAATTAAAATAGACATTTTGCTATTTAGAAGCGTTCACTGAAAATCCATCTAGATCCAATCAGTAGCTTTTACATGCTGTACATTTTGAAGCTTATGAGCAATGGAAAACCTTACCTAAACTTGAGAGATTCAGACTAATTCTTTCTGTTAGGAATTTGTTTAAACTATCCAAGAAAGTAGGTAGCTACCGTATACTTTTTAACCAGCATGTGTGCTAATTCCTAAGGTTGCAGTTTGTGGGCTTTGCAATCCATAACATGTGCATGATCAGAACTATGCTGCAATTTTAAACTTCAAAGTAGATGTTCTCAAACTTTGTCTGTGAACCACTGAAGGCCTATGAACTCCTTCCAAGTGATCAATGCAAGGAAGAAGAAAGGTTGAGAATTCAGGTACATTTGACTCAGTTTGGTGAAAATGGAGATTAAGACTTAACTTTAGATTCTAATTTGCATTATGCCATGTACTACTTTCATCAGATGTTATAAATTAAAAGAAATATATGGAATTTGACTTGCACTAAAGCTGACAAAAGTTACATTTGATGTTATATAACTTAGCTTGCAAAACACAGGGATACTGACTTCAAAGGAAAGTCTGAGGGTAAAAAAAGATTCAAATTAAAGTTGATTTTTTTTTAAATTGCAATGTTGTAACACATGATAGTGTATTATTTCAATACACATTTCAATGCAGTAATTGTTTATATAATTAAAATGATTTTCTATTGTTTTAAAATATTGAAAATAAAAAAAAAGTACAAATGCTATCAGCATTATTTGCTATTTGCCAAAGTTGCAAGCATAATATTAATTTTTCATCCCAAATTGAGTATAAGATAAAGTTGAACTTGACTTCTGGCGATTTCACAGACACCTACTGTACATGACAACAACATTCCAAAATCTTTCTTCAACCTCTCATCCTTTCAGTTTCAATTGTAGTTTGTATCTATGCCTATACTTTCCTCTTTAGAAAAGTACTTAGGTATTGTTTTAACAAGAAGCTTGAGGTCTGCACAGGGCGGTTATAAAAAAACCATCCAGATGGCAATTGTGACATGTAAAGTCTTGCCACTTCATATATACCTGTACATGATATCATACACCTGTACAAAGGGAAGGGAGAGCTTTGACTGTACAGTCACAGGTACCCAAACTTCCACAAATGCTACTGAAGGTCACCCAAATTTTGGGGCCAATTGTAAAGTCAACAATGGAGATCGGTCTTGGAAGTAGATTTTGAATCTCCACACAAGCATCAAATGTGGTTTTTTTTAAAGTCAGACATTTAATCCCCACCACCATTAAGCTCATATTAATTTTGAACATCATAATGCTATGATTGCTATCCCCAAATGAATGGGTCTTCTTCACCTTTTCCAGTATTTTTCCCACAATAATTTCTGGAAAACAGTTGATGTGTAGGAAAAGCTGGGCTAGGTGGAAGCTCACTATTTAGCTAAGTCATAGGACGCTACAGCTGTTTTTTTCTACTTAGCTGTTTCCCACCAATCAACTGAGCAGCTACTGAAGAAAAATCATGAGAAGGGAAGACATTTATTGATTAAACACAGCAGACATTGGAAGAAAAGTGCTGACAGGGCTATGAAATTATACTTGCTCTGAGATTTGTAGCAATGGAAAACCCAGTCTAGCATATTATTTCAGTGATTAACCATCAAAATGGATCCTGGTTTTAGATAAAGACTCATAGGCCATTGTTGTTTTAAGACTGGTTTGCTGGATTAAGCCAATGTTCATTTATTCTTAATCTTTGTCAGCAAGCTGTAATAAATCTTTTAGCAGCAATGTACCATAATAGTAGGGGTGGGTTCCACTTACCTTCCCTACCTGTTTGCATCGCGATGTCACGTCGCGGAAATGACCCTCTGTGCATGCGCAGAGGGTTATTTTGCCAGCCGCGGCGACCGGAGAACCGGTTCGGGGGCATGGACAGCCGGCCATTGCTGCCGGTTCGGCGACCAGATGCAAATTTCCGCTACTGGTACGGGAGAACCGGTCCAAACCGGCAGCAACCCACCACTGCATAATAGGATTCTTAGGCTTCAGAGTAAACACAGAAGCCTTTTGAGTCTGCAAATTTAATATTTGCAGAGAATTCCTTTGCACTAATCTTGCCCTGAACCAGAACTGTCCTTTTTTCAGATTTTATTGACAATGCAGTATTTGATAAAGTCATGATATTTTTACAACATATTACAAGCCTAAATGTTTTTCAGTTAGTTTGTTATCAAGCCCCGTCCATTAAAACTCCTAATTCATTGGAGAACATTACATTGGGGCAAAATATTACTTGCTTTTAGTATTATAGCCCTAGCCCATTGCTGGCAGATAAGCATTTACTACTTCAATTCATACAGAATACTTGAGAAGCCCATAGAGGTTATTTCTGTTTGGGGATGTATAAATTCAATATCTCCACTGAGCTTTTTGGCTCAAAAAATACGCTTTGCTAAGTCTTCTCCTTACCATGATGAACAACCAATATGTGAGAAGTGTTTGGAGGTGAGACGTTTATGATCTGGTGCTTTTATTTTGTGATGCATTTGTTTGTGAAGAGTGAAAATTAAAAACAACAACAACAACATGGTCATCAGTGTTTGTAATCCTTCCAAAACATTATTTTTTACCATAGAAATACAGCCAATATTTCCTATGTTGTAGGATAATAAACTAATTGGGAAGAAGTCAGAGATGTGAAACAGTTGTGGCATTTTTATTTGAGCTGAGTCACATTATGTTGCCAATATGACAATTAAGTTAGCCAATTAAAGGTGGGTGTTTTTATCAAATTAAAGTCCAGGATTCTAAAATAGTTAAGCAATTAAATTACTTTGTTCATAATATATGGTTATAATGTGCTTAACTGCATATTGCAAAACCACAGTAGCAAGAAAGTATTATCAGTTGTATTTAATAGAATGATATAAAAGATGGCATCAAAGACAGAGATTTTAAAAAATAATTGATTAGAGATACTGAATAGGATTCATATCAAAATATGTAAGGCAAATGCTAGATACAGTATACTGGATGTGTTCCTGTTCCGTGGAGAAAAATAAACACTCACAATTTAAACATACATCCAATCCACTCCAAAGTCCTTTCCCCCTAAATATTTTCTTACTGGTATTGTACAAATGTCTCTGTAAATTAGCCTGTGCTTTGCAAACAAAAATCTGACAGACTCAACCTTTGGACAGTATAATTTCTCTCCAAGATTACTCTAGGCCAAAGTAGAAAAGCTTTTGGATTAAAAGGCTAAATTGATAGCATGTGATGGCTACTTTCATAAAATAGCTGCCTTAGAGGTGTGGTCAGTCCCTGTGATTAAATGTCTAATAGACCCAGGAAACATGAAGGAATGAGTAACATCATTACAGGAGGGAGGTGAACCATTATATTCTGTAGCCCATGGGAGGGAAAGAACCCGAGAAAGAGATTAATGGTGAAGGTTCATTCTCCAAGCTTGTGGGTTGGTTTCTAAACATTTCATTACCAGGCTATGTAACATCTTCAGTGGAGTTTAGGGGATGTCAGTGTTCTTCTGTTTATGAGGGCTTCGTGTGATCAGTAGGTCTTGTGATGGGTCAGATGTGAGTCATCAGTGAGAGTTTTGTGATGGGTCTTGTGATGGGGAAGTTATCTCAGGTGAGGGTCAACCAGCACTTCACCTCCCAATGACCCTCACCTGAGGTAACTTCTCCATCACAAGACTTCCACTGATGACTCACAGTTGATCCATGACTGACACTGACATCCCCTAAACCAGGGGTGTCAAACTCACGACATCACGGCAGCGTCACGTGACGTATCATGACTTTCCCCCCTTCGCTAAACCAGGTGTGGGCGTGGCCAGCACGTGATGCATCCAGCCCATGGGCCACGAGTTTGACACTCCTGCCCTAAACTCTGCTGAAGATGTTACCTAGCCTGGTAATGAAACTTTCAGAAACCAACCCACAAGCTCGGAGAACTAACCTTCACCCTCTTCCTACACCCAAGCTACAGATATTCACCACTATTGCAAAGAGATGTGATCCTGCAATACCGGCAAAATTAAGAAAGAGGTGCCATTTGGATTTCTGGAAATATTTTTTACTGCCACTATGGTAATGCAACAGAATCTTGAAAACCTGTCAAAGCAAGTCTTCAGATCACCTTAGATCTAATAATTATTCTGAGTTATTCTGAGTCTCTTTCTCATGGGTTCCCTCTCCCCGACTAAGAAATCTTCGCGGTAATGATTTAAGCTCTCTCCTCTATGTTCTATTGGATGTTCCATCAGAGTCCCAAAGGATCTATCTATTTGAAGGGTAAATGTTGGGAACAGAATAGCTTCCACCTCTCATTCTAGGATCAAAGAATGTTGTCAGCTGCCACTTACCCTAGCCATTTTTGTTTTTGTGGATAGGTACATTTCTAAACAAACCCCAACAACAGCCATTGATAGATTTTATTTTCTGAGAAATGAGAAAATAGAAGTATTATTGGAAATAAAGCTGAATTGGGGATGGGTGTCTTTGCAGCATGCCAACTTTCTACTTATAATTTCATTAGTTGCTTATTTTTTTGGGAAAACATAGTTCAATAATTTCTCACTGCTTTCCATACTATGTTACATAGCCATAAAGATATAATTCATTCCCACCAGTGTCCATGCTACTACAGCTGTTCCTCTACAACTGTTCTGGACTACTCTTCCACTTAGTAGGGCAACTGTTCTCAGCCTGGGATATCCTTGGTGCCAGGCCAAAACATTTTCCTTGGATACCTGTAGCACTTGTGTCATCTATAACATTACTAATTCTCAGTAATATTGCTACTGTCCACATCAGCTTATCTGACAAGTTTATAGTGCAGCTAACTGTTATATCTTAGTAGCTACTTAAGCATCAGAATCTGGTATAAGTGCCTGGTAGCATAAAAATTGTTCCCAGAATTTTACATGACTTATTTTTTAAAAAGTCCTAAGTCTATTCCATTAAATGTTGACCCTCCTTTTAATCCTGGACCTGAACAACTCTCCCAAACCCCAATGACTCTGCTGTATGCCTATCAGCGGTGGGTTGCTCCCGGTTCGGCCCGGTTCTTAGAACCGGTAGCAGCGGCGAGAGGCTCCGCCCACCTGCCCAGGATGCTCCGCCCACCCTCCCGGGCCACTCCGCCCACCTGCCTGGGACGCTCCGCCCACCCACCCGGGACGCTTCTGCGCCTGCGCAGAAGCATCATGCGCACAAGCGCGAACCGGTAGTAAAGGGTTTTAGAACCCACTACTGATGCCTATGAATGACTTCTGGAATTTGTTATTGTGGATAGCTTCAGATAAAACAAATGGAATCATCAGCTGCTTAAAGATTACATTTGATGGGTTCTGGAGACGTGGTTTCACATCTAGGAATACCTGTGTCATAATCCATTTGTCAGTCTTTACGGGAGCAAAGCACTGGCTTTGTGGCAACAGATTAGCTATCTTGTTGGAATCTGGTTATTATGCTTGTGTTCTAGCTGTCTATTATTCTGTGAGAGAATAGACTATTTAGTAACAGTTGCTGGGTTAAATTCTGCTCTGGTGGTTCTAGACACTGAATCACATTGGTACCCTTTTGGGTCTCGTACTTATTTACTGGTTTTTGCTAGACAAACTAATTTTCTAAGCAGAGACACTGCCAACATTTCTAGCCAAGAAACTTACCCAGCAACTTTGCATTCTCCATACCTGTAAAATCAAGTAATATGGAGAGCCAATTTGGTACAAAGGTCAATGACCCTCAGGGGAATTCCTTCTTTGTTTGTGATGCTGTTTGTTAATTCACCTGCATATCTGTCCTCAGGTCTAAATCATGGGCAGAATTAAGACTGGTGGAATCCTGATATTATTGAACTTGAACCTATTAAAGGATTGTTGTTGTTTTTTAATGTATGGCAGCTTGTTCTACTTGTCTTGAAATTACAGCAACCCTGATCTTAGAAGAGACTGGACAGCCACTTGTCTCACATTATATAGTAGTATATAATGTACTA
>QLTV01000974.1:7444375-7456853 GCA_003457575.1 Thermophis baileyi | reverse complement strand
GGAGAGGGAGAGGGAGAGGGAGAGGGAGAGGGAGAGAGAGAGGGGGGGGAGGTAGGTTTACCAAATTGGAAATTCAGTATAACCTCAGTGAAATTTGTCAGTCAAGATGCAGTCAGGTTGGCAGAAAGACAATAACACAAGTTAATTCTGTATGTTGTAAAGTAATGAGTGTTAAATTACACAGGGCTATAATATAAAGCTGAGGTCAAAACTGGAAAGCTAATAGAACAGAAAAGAACAAAGGGTTTTGTACATGCATTTGGAACAAACAAGAAGAGCGAGGGGAAAGGAGAGTACAATCCATCTATAATATCTTCTCTTGTCTGCCAGTCAAATATGAATATTTATTGGGTTTTGACAACTCCTCAGATATCTATCCTCTGGGATATGATGGATGGATACTTGGCTATATTAATCTTCTCAATATTTAACCAGCAATTAAAGGCTGTCAAGTATAAGTTGGAACCTGATTTGATGCCTAACAGCTAACTGGGGGGTAGGGAGGGGGGAGAGAGAGATAATAAAGATAAAATGCAGCAGTTAAACTACTTTTTGTCAAATTTCTCAGGCATTTAACTGAAATTCAAATTTTCAAGATTGATCTACTTTCTAGGGCAGGGGCAGTGCTAGGAGGCCTGGTATGGGCAACTAAATGCAGGAGAAATTGTGTATGATGCTATCTCATTGGATTAAATGTGGCCAGAAATGCATATGGCCTAGGCCCAGGTGTCCTGTTTTAGTGAAGTACATCATCTTTTGAAGGACTGCCAGAGGACAATCCTGTATTTGAAGCTGCCCAATCCAAATCATGTTTAAAACAATTTTTAAGAACAGAGATGGCCAGGAAGCTGTCCATCAATGCTGGGCACCTACTTGAACAGAAGAGCAGGCCTGCTATTTACCACATTGCTTTTTTGTATTGTATTATATTGAATAAAAATATTGCATTTCTACTTAAATGATAGTAACTTTGTCTGCACAATAGTGGCAGTTGCCAGCTGACCCTAGTTGATCTTGAAAGCTACACAGGGTTGGATATCACCAGGACTTGAATGGGAGACCACACACACACCCCCAAACTATAAACTAGCTTGGGAAGTCCAAAAATAGAACATCCTGGAAGATGATCACCATCTCTTACAAGTTTATATTCAAATGACATGAACATGTCCACAGTCAACAGGAGTCAAATCAACTCAAGGCAGTCATTTCTTTAATTAGTGCAAATGTGAATTTGCACTAATTAAAAGTGCTAATTAATTAAAGTGCACTAATCTAAAGTTAAAAGTGATTTTGTGTTTTCCCACATTGTTGTTCCCACTCCTATGGAGCTGAAGGCAACCTATTCAGAGTTTAATAGCAAAACTATAAAAAAACATTCCTATATGGAGTTGCTTCCTCATCTTAGCATCTGGCACACACATAGAAGGGTTGCGGGATTATTGTAAAATTAATTATTCACGTATCTTTCAAAGTGGCCAAAATTACCAGTGTCATCATTCAAAATCTGAGAAATTGCAAACATGAAATTGAAAGTACATCTTAAGGTCATTCCCCCCCCCCCCCAGAAAGTGACTTCAACTGCAACACATATCATGTACTGGATATGCATGCACTGGCTCCAGGAAGAAGTGTTGAGTTCCCACAACAGAGCTCACATTACTATGGTACTGCACATGGTGGGCAACTTGCTTTTCACCAATTCCTCTGACTCAGAAAAATTTCTGACAATTACCAATATCTTAAGAGGTATATTAAGATAAGTCTAAATCTGACTTTTGTTAATGTTCCACTTTCTTTTTTCAGATATTATTATTTTTCAAAAGGTTGGAAAATGTGCATCTGTTATATTTGGAGATTTTCTTTAGACAGAATTATACCTGCAATTTTCTGTACTGTACAGTATACTACATACATATACCAAAAACTCATTAACAGCCATTTTTATATATGCTACCATAATAGCAGGATTGTGTCCATAGGATGAAAGGATGAAAGGTTTCAAATTCCTCTCCCAGAAAATCTCTAGGTTTTGCATTAGGTTAGTAGCCCGGTAATAACTTCTGCTATCACCTCTCTTTTTCCTCGTTTAGTGTCCATCCTCTAAGCTTGGTCTGTGTGAGAGAGAATCCTACAAACTGCACTGCCCTTCTGACAGATAAGAGAGATAAAAGAGTAGAACAGAATAGAATAACAGAGTTGGAAGGGACCTTGGAGGTCTTCTAGTCCAACCCCTTGCTTAGGCAGGAAACCCTACACCACTTCAGACAAATGTTTATCCAACACAGAGGTGGGTTCCTCCCGGTTCGCCCAAACTGGTAGCGACCCGCTGGTGATGTCACGGTGACATCACGGAGCCAGTTCGGTCGGTACCGGTCCGTGGGCGCCGCCATCGTTTTTTGGGATTTTTTTTTTATTTTATCTTTTTTTTTAATTTTTTTTTTTTTTTGAAAAAAAAATTTGGGGAGAATTTTTTTTATTATTTTTTCTTCTTCTGCGCATGTGCAGAAGCCGAGTTTCCGGCACTGTGCATGCGTCGCCATCTTGTTTTTGGCTTTTTTTTAAGATTTTTTTTTATTTTTTGGCACTGTGCATGCGTGCACGCGCAAAGCGTGCGTGACCACGAGGTGCGGCCATGTGGCGCGGGAGGAAGCGAACTGGTAGCGAGGTAAATTAGAACCCATCCCTGATCCAACATCTTCTTAAAAACTTCCAGTGTTGGAGCATTCACAACTTCTGGAGGCAAGCTGTTCCACTGATTAATTGTTCTAACTGTCAGGAAATCTGTCCTTAGTTCTAAGTTGCTTCTCTCCTTGATTAGTTTCCACCCATTGCTTCTTGTTCTACCCTCAGGTGCTTTGGAGAATAG
The DNA here is from genome assembly GCA_003457575.1 of Thermophis baileyi. Classification (NCBI taxonomy): domain Eukaryota; kingdom Metazoa; phylum Chordata; class Lepidosauria; order Squamata; family Dipsadidae; genus Thermophis; species Thermophis baileyi. The sequence goes on along the minus strand of QLTV01000974.1, from coordinate 7,453,984 downwards.
TTTGACTCCCTCTTCTTTGTGGCAACCCCTGAGATATTGGAACACTGCTATCACGTCTCCCCTAATCCTTCTTTTCATTAAACTAGACATACCCAGTTCCTGCAAAACTGGGTAAAAAACTGAAAGAAAAATTAAACGTTCCAGAAGGAAACATTTTAACTCCTCCTTAAGAAATGTACCAATCTCACAAGAGATAAACAAAATTAAACTTCACTTTTAAAAAAAAGAAGACATGTGGTATATACTGTAAGCTCTTCTGTAAGAGAACAAAGATTCAGTATTGGGAAGAAATATTGGGAAGAAAGCTTTTAAAAACTGCACTACTTCTCTTTTCAATAGGACCATTTTTTCACCAGTGAGCCCCCTTTTTTTCTAAAACAACAACAACATCCAGACTGAAGTTATTACATTGCAAGAGATTTGAAAAGCAGTATCCAAATGCACAAAGTTGAGATAGAATTACAGACTTTGCACAAGGAGATAAAATTACCAATTTAGACAAGCACATAGAAATCAAACCAACAAATCAATATCAAATGAAAACAAAAATCTAATGCAGATTTCTGGGTCAAACTTTTAGCACTTTCTGCGGAAATAAAATATATTTTCTATGTTTTATTCCCTCTACTTTACCTGGATTTTCCTTTTTCCTGGAGTCTATGGGAAGCTGTTGAATCCCACTCATCTCCATCTCAGTTCAGCAACTGCTCCCTAAGATCCCTTTCATTATGCTTTAACCTCCAAAGGACTCAAACCTCCTACAAATCTCCTACATTCAGCAAAGAAGAAGGAAGCTAGAATAACCACTTTGTATGCAACCCAAAACCATCCCTCAGTCAGAGTTCAGGTTAATTGACTGAGCTTTGCAGTTTGTAGTCTCTGAATGTCTAGCATGGGGGCTGGGAGGTTGTAAATGTATTGCTCTTTTTTTAAATAACAGAGTCCATTCTCTAGCACACCTTTATTTAGGTAGATCTTGTCCTTTGGCTGCTGCTGAAATCAATGGCAGATTAAAAAACAACAACTCTATTTCTTAGATGAAGCTTTCAATTGTGTTTGATAATTATCATTGGTATGTCGGATTATTTAACGTCCAGTGTTTGTAACAGAGCGGTAGTTTTTTATTATAATGTGATTGATAAGGTGAGATATTACCTGGCTCTGTTTAATTAATAACACACAATGATAGCAATTAATATTTAACAGCTGATAGTTTATGGTCTTGGTCACCAACATGGCACCAAATCCACATGCTTCCTTGTAGGAAGCCAGTATGTAAAAGGAAACTTTAGCTTCCAATATATTTATTGACAAAAAATGTCTCTAGTGCCTCATGGGCAATCTTAGAAGATAGAAATGATGAATAGATGGAGCTCAGCACTTTGGAGACACACACACACACAAAGGCAGAGGAGTAAACTGTTGGGCTGGACTAAGCCAGCTGGTATTACCAAATACCCAGTGTGACTAAGTGCTTTCTGTGTGGCTCAGATATCCAAGGTTTTTCTCAGGATGCTATCCCCTGATTCAACATACAACCCTAAAAAGTATTACAATTTCATTTCTATTGCTTTGTGTTTCCATTTGCTCTATGAATTTTGTTTGGGGCACCCATTATTACCTGGCAGTCTGCCCCCACCACTCAGGAAATTGACATATATGGAGACAGGCCTGTTTGGATGTTACGGGATAATTGGGTGAGTTAAATGGGATAGTGGGAAGCATTATTACCTGTGATTTGCTGTTTGGTGTGGCAGCCATTTTGATACAGCGTCCACAGGATGTGTTCTCATAATTCCAAATGTTCCTGTTGATTCAAAATAGCTGAGGGCTTATAAGATTTTAGGCCCCTCATATTAATATGCAGGTCACTAAACAGAACTATTACAGTTCTCTATTCGCTCTCATCTGTGAACAAAATTGTATAGTCTGAAAGAGATTGCCTTCTGCCTGAACATGTGAATGAAATCATAAATATAGCATCTACACTGAAGGATGAGAGCACTGATCTACAAGAAATGACAGAAAATTAATACACCACAATTCGTTAACATAGTAGAACAAAACTAAAAGAAAACAAGAAGGATGTTGCTATAGCAAACTTCACTTAAATGGTGGTCTTTTTCCAGAATTCCAATTCCTAGGGGACAGGGGGAAATACTGTCTGACATAAAGAAGGGATCAGCATTAGTTCAGGAAATTACCCAAGAGACGAGATGAATGCCACACCTGGATGCCACTGCCACCTGTACACCTTTTATTCCAAGCTACAATCTGCCTACAATCAGTGACTCACTTTTGGGAAGGGGGCTTCTTGGAAGAGGAAATAAAGTATATTACCGTATGTGTTCAATAGACTGAATTCCTTTCTAAAATGTAGGAGGAGGGCAATCTGCCCCAGCAGAAAGCACACCCCTACAACCTTCCCTATACTGTCCCAGCCCTTGCTCCACAGGAAAGATAGTTTTAGAAGTCCCCAGCCAGAAAAAGGTTGCTTGCCCATTTTATGGCAGCAGCACTCGTTTCTCCCCACCATTGGCTTTTTCACAGTGCATGAAAAGCAAACGGTGGAAAGAGGAAGAAGGGAGGAGAAAGCACAGCTAGGCATCTCGTATTTTAGATTATTTTAGATTTAGATCTTCTGCTGCTGCTTGAGGAGCAGAAGCTGCTACGAGCTGTCTCTGATTAGTCCTGCAAAATAAACAAAATTTGCAATTGCTCCAAGGTATAGCAGTTAGCACCTTTGGTTCTCAAAACACTTTGGAAGCTAAAATCTGCACCAATATCATGCACCTCAGTGGTGGGTTGCTCCTGGTTTGGCCCGGTTCTGCAAATTGGTAGCGGCGGCGGCGGGAGGGTCCGCCTACCCGCCCGGGACACTTCTATGCATGCGCAGAAGCGGCGCGCGCACGCATGAGCCAGGAGCAACGGGTTTTAGAACCCACTACTGATGCACCTTATCTAGTGCTTTTTGGAACATAGAGACATCTAACATGCAAGGCCTGGTCAACTCATATGGCTACAGCCTTAGCTAGATGTCCATGAATACAACCTAGTGTTTCATGAAGATTTTTTTTTATAATTAAGCCCTCTTAATCTGAACTGACATCTTTTTTCTTAAAAATGTTTTGGTTCAATTCATATCTCTAAACTTTAAACATACTACTAGATATATTCTAAGTCAAACTGGTTTCATTTACTCTACCTTACTCATTTAAGTTAGAAGTGAGTGATGGCTCTGCAGAATTGGGCAACATGTACTCTTTGCTAGGCATATGAATAGCATTTAATACTATAGCACTTAGACTTATCTACCACCTCACAGTGCTTTACAGCCCTCTCTAAACAGTTTACAGAGTCAGCATATCGCCCTCAACAATCTGGGTCTTCATTTTACCGACCTCAGAAGGATAGAAGGCTGAATCAACCTTGAGCCCCCATCAGGATCGAACTTCTGACTGTGGGCAGAGTTAGCCTGCGACACTGCATTCTGACCACTGAGCCACCATGGTTCTGAAAGTGAAAGAACCATGATTTTTGGAATATCACAGCAGACATATGGTGACTGAACAACTCTTAAAATGAACAATCTTGAGCCTGAAGCTTACAGACATTTCTGTATTCTGTTATGCTTATGGCAGCAGGCATAATTCAACCATTGATGGGATTTAAATTCAACCCATTAGACTACTACTACTAAATTGGAGAAGGCTGTGGGGGGGGGGGTTACATGTGACAGATCAAATATTGTTGCACCCTGAAGCTGCAGATTTGGGCAAAATTCAGCCACAACATCCAATTGTGCTTTCTGCTGCATCAGCAGGATTCAGAGGATTAGGGATCAGGTCAGAGACAGAATGCAAGCCTCGCAATAAACTTCCTCTGGATTGCATGATACAAGCGCCATTCCAGTGTAAGATGAAACCTGCTTTCGATGAATCCAATGTTGTGCATTATTTATCTTCTTGGCAGGTTCTCCCACCACATATTTGGCATCACTGAGCAAAAATAAACGGGCAAGGCATCTGCATTATCAGAAGCAGCGGCAAGCAAAACTGAGCCACAGAATGTGTGAAGTGCAGAGCATGGAGATTATGCCAGTTGTCCACCTCTGATATTGTCTTTTGTAGAATTTTTTTAAAAAAATTAAAATTACAATTGAAATGATAAAAATGAAAACTAAAACATAAAGGCATAAAAAGAAAAAAAGGATATAATAAAGAAAAAGAAAATAAACATATAAGGTATTGACTTTCCCCTTCACCACAAGTATGACAATTTTAGTAATTTATTGCCTCTTAAAATACAACCGATGATTTCTTCTTCCTATATCTCATCTCTTATCTATTAACAGATCCTTGAAGCCTCGTTGTTCAGTCTTGATCAGCAAAAGTTCATAAAGGCTTAACAGAGATCATAACATATCTATTTTAACCTGGTTCAAACAAATCAACTTTATATTCCTTCTTTTTACATTTAACAATCTTGATTTTGAATTCCTTCCAATAATGGAATAATAATTCCTTCCTTAGAACTTGATTTCTTTTAACGTTTTCTTTATCCCTTCTCACAATTCCCCCCCCCCAAACTTTAAGAAGTCTCTTTTGTAAATCCAATATAGGAAAGTTATCCATGTCATTCTTTTGGTTTGTTATTTGTATATCCCTTTTAATTATTAACACATCGTGTCAAGCCCAGCCTGAGAATGGAGATCAATCCAGCCAAAGTTAAGTTCTTTATTTGCTCACACCATATAGACAGAAGGATCTGGAAGGATTCCCCTTTGGGTATTTGTCAAGCTCTGGAACAGCTGGAAACAGTTGCTAAATCAGAGAAATAGGATACCTTTTCTCATTTGCAAATGACCTCATATATTGAGGTCAGCAACCTGGAAACCCAGCTAACACGCAGTTTTGTAGCCTTCCAAATAAATATCAAGTTGCACTTTCTTGACATTTTCAGGTAGGAACATGGACAGTGGGCTATTTCAGGCAGGCTAGATATAGATAACACTTTTTTTAAAAAAAAAGGGTGTGGCGGGGAGAATGCAAAAGAAAAAAAAAAGCCTTTGGGTGAAAAATTCCAGCCTTGTCCATTTTATACCATTGTTACAGCCACACAAATCTTGTCCCTGTGCCCCTGAATGTTTCTGTGGTCCTCTAACCTCCTCACCCGCCCATTGCCAGTCTCTGTCTAATAAGATCTGTATTTTATAAAGGTCTTCCTTCATTTGGGCCTTTTGGATTTTAACTCTCATTTGCTTTCTCCAGTTGTAGGTCTTAATGTGGGATGGTGGGCACTGTAGTCTAAAACCACCAGGAGCTTTCTTACCTAGTCTAGTGCCCACTTTACAGCAGAACATGGCCCCCAAACAATGCAATGAGGTCTGAGCAGGAGATGATAGGGACCCTGCCATATCTGGAGAATATTGACTCTATACAGTCAAACATACTTTACATTTGTTTCAGAGTTTGCTAAACCAAGTTGAGACACTTCCACCTTTGGATTTCTATGCGCTTTCTCTTTCCTGATAGACTTTTCAACTGATGTCCATCTTGGTTGCCAAGATAATGAAGATTCCTAATAATGTGTGGGTAAGTGGCTTCTTTGCTATCCTGGTGAGAACAGGGCTTCAGGGAGGCAGGAGATGAAAGAGGACATTTTGGTTGTAGGTGTTGGAGTGCTGTTATGGAGGAAGGAAGATTTAGGTTGGGACAGAGGGCCTACTCAGGTGGAGGCACTGAGTGTGCAGCAGATGTGCCAAAACCTTATCAGAGCCTGTCTTTCTAGGTTGATCTAGATTGGTGTGTGGGACTGGATGCTTTGCAGTGCTTTGGGGATTGGAGGCTTGGGAGAGAGAAGTTAGATGGAGAGGGTAACGTGGTGGTGATTGGCATGGGGAGGTATGGTGAGAGTTGGGGGCAAACCACTTTCATAGAAGGGTGGCTCCAGTGTTTTAATACAAGTACCATATTCCGGCTCCTGTGTTCAGTCCCAGGACCTAGTTTTCAGAGCTTTATTGGCTCTGGATTCCAACTGCTGCTTCTTAATGCTAGGTCAACCTGCAATAAAGTTCACCTTATCTGCAATCAAATTGTGAATGAGAGGACTGACCTAGCTTGCATCACTGAGACATGGTTGGGCACTGGAGAGAGTCCCACTCTATGAAATGCGCCCTCCTGCGTTTTGGATGTGACATCAGCCACAACTCCAGTGTAGGGATGGGGATATGGCTGTTGTTCTTCATAAATCTCTGGTGGCTCCCAGGGGCCCTACTCCAGACATCACCAGATTGAGACTCTCCGTGTGAAGCTGGACCAAGGGATCCGCGGGGATTGCTGCTCACTTACCTTTTTCCCTGCAATACAGTGGTGTGACAGACTATAGTGAAATAGCAGTTTCCTGGGAAGGAAGAAGCCCATTCCAAGGAGAGGGGGGTGAGACAAGAGACAATACAGCCCGGAGCTGGATTAGAGACAAAGAAATATATTTACGATAGACACCCCTAGAATCTCCCAGCGTATATCCATTAGGGTTAAAGTAGGATAGGTTTAGTTTGGCAAGATTCTGTCTCTATGGTATGAGCAAATAAAGAACTGAATTTTGGCTGGACTGTCCTATGTCATTCTTGGACAGGGCCTGACAAGCAGCATCCCTGTGTGTGTTCTTGGACTCTATATTAGGGCAGAAATTGAATTTCTCAGGCTTATGACTCTGGGGGATTCCAACCTGCCATCTCTGATCTGGGATCTGAAGTAATAGAGTCATAGAACTTATTGGATCTGGTGTTACCTCTTGGGGTGGTGGCATTGTAATCTGGATTTGGGGGATGTTAACATCGGTACCCAGCCATGGGCAGATTACTCCCTGTTGGGCTAGAGTTCTCTGCAGCTGCCCCTCTCTGCAGGGAGGTAAGGTCTATTAGATCAATCTATCCCTGACACATGATAGACTCATTGAAATTTCAGAGGAAGCTTTGGGTTTTTCGACAATTCCCTTATTACTGTTTGGAATGAGGCACTGAACCGAATTGTGCCCATCTGAGCAGCTTCAAGAGATGAAGCAGCACAAGAGACAGCTATGGTGCTTCTGGGGAAAAAAAAAACAAGAGTGAAGTCAATCAAGCACAGATAAGAATCTATATTAGGACTTACCTTGTGGTGATAAGAGTGAGAAGGTTGTTGAGAAAGTGATTGGCGTTCACCTTCACAGGATAAAGTGTGAAAGGTATAAAGCAGATTATCTGGACTCTTTTCAGTTTGAGTTCAGGCCAGGGTACAGCATGGAGATGGCCCTTGCTGATGACCTTTGGAGGGCTTGGCATGAGGGTGGTACAACTGTCACGGCTTTCTCCTGAATCTCTCAGTGGGCTCCAATACCATCAAATACAGTATCCTTCTGGATTGGCTTTGGGGGTTGGGAATGGGAGGCACTTTGCAATGATTCTGCTTCCTTCTCCATGGCTAGTTCAGTTGAGGTTGGGAGGGGGGAGAGGTTGAGCCCTAGGCCCTGGCAGTGTGTGTGGGGGTGGGGGGTGGGGGGGTGGTCTCAGGGCTCAGGCTTTCCTTTTGTGACATTTACATGAAATTGCTGTGTGAGGACATCTGACAACACAGAGTATGGTATCACCAGCATGCTGTTGATATCCATTTATACATCTCCACCCCTAACTAGGCAGGAGATACAGTTATGGGTGGGTGGAGGTCATGTGGCTCTGAATGGAGAGAAACCAATTTTGACTCAACTCTGATAAGACAGAGTGGCCTTTGGTTTTTGGCGCACGCGCGCATGCGCACACACACACACACACACACACACACACACACACACACACACACACACCTGGTCTGGTGAACTGTCATCTTTGACTCTGGATGAGAAAAAAGAAAAAAAAAAGCAGAGAGAAAAGAAGATACCAATAAAGAAGAATATTTGTAGCTCAGGATTTAAACAAGGGATCCTTGGTGCTCTCTGAGCTTTCTTGCTTTCTTGCAGTGTTTCATTACCCTAACTAGGTAACATCATCAGTGCTAGTGAAAAAAAAGAAGAAAATAAAAAGGCAAAAGCATGGGGGGGGGAAATGAATATATATAAAGAATGGATTGCGATGTCCCTCTTAGCAGTTATACAGTTCTAGTCCAATCATTCAAATTTCACCAATTTCAGGAAGGCAGGGGCCTCAGAGTGCGGGATGAGGAAGGCGCCTGAAGATAGAACTGGCCTGGCGTAGCTGAGGTGTTCTGGTGCAGCTGCAGTTTTGTGCCACACTTCTGGGGCTGCTGGGGCTTCACACCACAGCAGACTGCTGGGGGTGGGGTAGGGGGGCTGAAGCTTCCAGGGGCAGCTGCAGCTTTGCACTGCACTGCAGTTCAGGGGCTTCTTGCAGCGCCAGAGCCACTGTGTACCAAGAAGCGGCTGAGGCTGAGCTGCAGGGTGGCAAGAATCCACAGAGCCCACAGTTTTGGGGCTGCTTATCATCCTGTAAGGCAGGGAGGATGGCAGTCCAAAGGGCAGAGACTGGGGAGGGCAGAGGCGTGGGGGGAGTTGAAGAGGAGGCAGTTCCTTACCTTATCGAAGTTCAGGGCTGGGAAAGACCAAGTCTGGAATGGCTTGGATTGGGGTGGGTACTCATCCAACGACTGGTGGAATTCAGTTAACGACAGCAATGGTAAAGGCTTGGATTGCCATCACTGCTTTACAATCATATCACTTAGCAATGGAAATTCCGGTCCCAATTACCGTTGTAATTTGAGGACGACTCGTATGTTTTTATAAGATTGATGCTTTTACCAGTATCATTTATCATAAAAATAAGTGAAAAGGTGGATTTAAGAAAAAAAAAAGTCTAAATCAACTGGAAGTAATAAGCACATTGTGCCAAACTGCCATACTGCCACTACTTGCAATGAATCCAAAAGAGGAAAAGCTGAAGATCTAATATGCAATGGGGAGAGAGTTTAATTGCTAATAGTTAAATTACTTCCAAGTTTGCCATAAAGGTGAAATGTATGCATATAATGCAATACCTGATTAAAAAATTAAAATGGAATATGTTAATATTAAGTTACACACAAACACACGTAGAAATAACCCTCAGCCCTTTTTGAATTTCTCAAGAGACCTATTTTAAAAATTCATTTAAAACTTTGCAGACATGTGGCCAAAACATGGACAAAATTTTTCAGAGCTACATTATAGCCCTGAGCAAAGTCAAATAGAGCAAATAGGTTGAAATATGGAACAATGGAAACTTGCTCTTCTTCATCTCCTCGTGATCACTTTTGGAGATGGTCATAATAGCAATCAGGACTGTGTATTGTAACTAAGCTTGTTTAATGCAAATATTCATTATTTGAAGCTCTACGGGTGTACAGGTATCAAATGCAGCTTTGATTGAAATATATCCCATCGAAATCTTGACGCAGAGTTTCTAATTTGAAACTACAGGTAGTCCTCGACTTACAACAGTCCATTTAGCAGTGGTGAAATCCAAATTTTTTTACTACCGGTTTTGTGGGCGTGGTGTGGCTTGGGTGGCTTGGCTTGATGGGCGTGGCTTGATGGGCATGGCAGGGGAAGGATACTGCAAAATCTCCATTCCCACCCCCC
>QLTV01000974.1:7406507-7442009 GCA_003457575.1 Thermophis baileyi | reverse complement strand
GTGTGCCATCGCCGGAGATGCCGAGGGGGCGACCGGGAAGGCGAGGATCCCGGGCGGCATTTGGGGATGGCGTCCAACCTTCCCCCGGCTTTAGCAGGGCCGGGTCGGCGGAATCGCGCACCGCTATCCAGGCGCCGACCCCCGGCCCCAACTCCTGCTCCTGAGGAGGGCGGGTCCGCGCGGCTCTTTGGGTGTGCGCGAAACCTTGATCGAAGTCGGCATCGGGCGTCGCGCCGCTTGGAAATAAGCCTGCGGCTGGGTGGCCGGGAAGCCTCACTTGGCAAAACCCATTCGGGTAAGGATCGCTCCTAATAACGGGGCCGGCAGCTTACAGGCGTACCCCCGGAGGGGGAGGGGGTACACATGGGTGGATTTGCGTACGCGGGCGCACCTCATATCTGGGAGGTGATGTGTGGCGAAAGGGTTTTAAAGGAAGCGGAGCGGTGATCTGAACCGAATGGGGGAGCTCCGTGATTCTGCGCGCTCAGGATTTTAAAGAAAGGATGCAAAAAAAATAAAAAAGGGGGGGGGAATCTAAAACGGGTGTCGGTGGGTTGTGCCAGCAAACTCTGTGACCTTGCCATTTTAGATGTCGCGGAGGTAGCTAAGGGGGGAGGGATGGGGAGAAGGGAAAGAGCCCCGACTCTAATTAAACAATACCGGCTTTTTATAGGGAGGAACTTTTGATTTGCAAGCTACTTGCTCGGATTAGATTTCACACTTTTTGTTTAACAGTTCCACGGATGATACATGCCTCTATTTATAAAATCAAATGGACCTAAAATATGTAAATGGGGTCTTTTGCCAGTCTCTTGAAGCCCACCTTAAATGTTGTAAATATTCTGTGGTGTGTATTTCTAGGAATTTAAAGGAGACAGCAGATAATATCCAGCTAACGCTTTGCAAACACGCCTTTAGAGCACATTATTTTAAAAGTTACGCAGAAGTCAACCCCAAGTAACACTAATTTAAAAGTGAGCATATGGGTGGTTGCAGTCTTAATCTAAGGTTATTTTTTCAACAAATTGGCTATATAGATCCCTTCACTCTTAAACATTTTTAAATAATAGAAAGTGAAGGATCAATTAAACCCTCCAAATAGGTTATCTTTATAGCTAAATAATTAATTTCTCATTAGAAATCAAAGATGGTATGCAAACTCATTATAAGAATTAGACTGCCATGCTGGAAAAAAAACATAATGGGAGTGGGCAGGAAATCTTAAAGCCCACTTTTGAAATCAGTAGAATATACCACCAGTTCTCTTTTAATTATACAGTACTGAGTTTAAAACATGAAACTTAAGATGCTGCCTATTTTTGCTATATGTACAGTAAAGTTATTTTAGGAATTTGCTAATTCCTTTGTACTTTTTATATATTACATTCATTTCACTGGGTGTGAAGCTATGGGATTTATAACAGTAGTTCTATAATGCCTATATTATTTCCGTATAATTTATTTCTGGCATGGTATGGGAACAGCCACAGCAACTTTGCATAATACACAGAAAGTGTGTAAGATGTCAGATCAAGTTCTCCACACTCATATCTTCCAGAAGTGATGGGCTTCAACTTTCTCCTACCGTAACTAACACTAAGGACAAGAAAGCCATGATGCTCAAAGGAATGATACAGTGATTTCCAGAACATGCAAACTGAGAAAAGGAGAATTACACATTGGGCTGACATCAAATCTAGGCATCCTTACGTCCAAAGATCCCTGCCTTTAGCTTCTTGTGGCAGCTAGATTGAGATCCTTTTTTAATTTCCCATAATGCCTCTCTCCTAGTATCATTCAGAGGCTTTATGGCAAACTCAGTGGATGGAGAGTAGAGTAAAATAGAATAGAGTGTAGAATTTAGAATAGAACACAACAGAACAGAATAAGAATATCAGAATTGGAAGGGACTTGGAGGTCTTCTAGTCCAACCCCTCTGCTTAAGCAGGATACCCTATACCATTTCAGACAGGTGGCTGTCCAGTCTCTTCTTAAAAGCCTTTTACGAACAAAGAACAACTTTGATGTTCGTATTTCTCTTCTGAATTTGGGGCAACTTGGAACTTAAGAAATCCAATCCCTTTTGTAGCAGGACTCTGAGATTCCTGCTAGCAAGCTGATATTCCTAGAGGTGTAGAAAATGGAAAAGATATTTCTGATCAGTATGCTGAGGAATAAACACAGTATGCTGCAGCAAATATTGGTAAATCTTAATATCAAATGTGAAGCCTCTTGGCTGCTTTTCTTCAGAGCTGACCCCAAAATTTCAGACACCAACCTTGGTTGATATGTGTCCTTGTTAATGGAATGGAATGATACATGTTCTTCAAGCTTTCTCTTGTTCCTAAACAGCCCAAATTACTTTTTTTGTCAGTTGAACCTTTACCTGTATAATATAGTTTCTCTTACTATTCTGGGATTGAACATGATTACGTACTTCCTCTGACATCTTCACCTTTTCAGATACTATCAGTTTTCCTCTTTGTTATAGGCACTGAATCAAAGCCAGTCAATTTTCTTTGACTTTTGTTCACAATGGAATCGTGGTGCTTGGCTTCAGCTAGGTATATTCAGATTTCATGCATGCTTTACTTGCAACTTCATTCTGTCCCTAAATGGAGATACTGTGTTCTATATTCATTTTCTTAGCCCTATTTCAATTTACATTATAATTCAACACATTTTCTTGACTGGGGGTACCATCTATGATTCTAAGATGTCACAAACTACCTGAAATCTCTTTGAAATAATGCAAAATCTTACAGATGCTTCAAATCCTTGTCCAAGGTCGCTGAAAGCTCTTGAGAACAACTGAATTCACAGAATGTCTGTTATTTTATTTTTAGGATGTTGGTGGAGGTCCTGTGACCCTTAGACATACCTCATTGATCTCTGATTTAAGCCCTGAACTACAACTGTGTAACTTTATAAATATATTAATACCCCATTCTTTGTTTTAAGTTCTTGGTTGAACAACCTGCATTTCTGTTCTGGCTTTAAGAAACAGATGTCCTAATAATGTATAGGTAGTCCTCAACTTACAACAGTTCATTTAGTGATCATTCAAAGTTACAATGGCACTGGAAAAAGTTACTTATGACCGTTTTTCACACTTATAAGTGTTGCAACATCGCCATGGTCACGTGATCAAAATTCAAAAAAGCAAAGAACCTTTATGCTTGGATGCTTGGCAACTGGTTCATATTTATGACAATTGCAGTGTCCCGGGGTCATGTGATCACCTTTTGTAACCTGACAAGCAATGAGAAAGCCAGATTCACTTAACAACCATGTTACTAATTTAACAACTATAGTCATTCATTTAATAACTGTGGCAAGAAAGGTTATAAAATGGGGGCAAAATTCACTTAACAAATGTCTCGCTTAGCAACAGAAATTTTGGGCTCAATTGTGATCGTAAATCAAGGACTACCTGTATTGAGATTGAACCTAATCTTGGAATTTATATGGTAGCTGTATATTTTGAGTTGGCGCAATATCCTTTTGAAATGCTTCAAATGACTTTTTTAGTGTAGGAATATTTCAGCACTGACTCCTGTGTTGATTAATCTGAGGAATGCTTATTAGGGAGAGAGAGAAATGTACAACAGGGGATCTTCTGATGTCCCTTGTGACTTGCCTACTCATGACTTGTTCCTATTTTAGTTGTGTCAGATGTTGGAGGGTGTGTTGCTCAGCACAAAGTGTTTCAGAAATTTTACACCTGTCCCCCAGAGTCGTTGAAATTCATGCTCAACCTCTGCCTTGCCTTGTTTTCCAATTCAGTGGCATGAGGTCACCGTCTCTTCCTCTTCTTAGTGTTGCCACTTGCTTTCGGCTCTCCCATTTCTCTCTCCCACAGATATACTTGCTGGTCATGGCTCTTCTCTGTTGTAATGGGTACTTTCCTTTGAAAAGTGTTATTAGATGGAAGCTGAAGCTTAAACATCAGAGGCCAATGACTAAGTCAGGTGAAAATCAGCATGAGGTTTAAAGCGGGATGGTGCAACTTATGTGTTGTTAAGCTGATCATGGCCAACAAACCATGCATGGTGCTCCACCAGGAACTTCATAAGCCACTGTTTTTTTGTTGACTATATAAAGCTGCTAAAACCAGTGAGGTGTTCAGGCACCTGGCAGGCAACCATCTGTGCCTGGTGGTTAAATTTAATTTAGTGTGGCGCACAAATGTGGACTGATTTCCTCTGTGCCAAGTGGTTTCCTTTTTTCCTTGCTTTTCTTTTGAAAACTATTGTGACTTCTATGGTTTTCTCTAAGTGCTTACAATGGTTAACTGATAACTGATGTATATTGATACTAGCTGATACCCGTGCTTCGCTACGAAATTATGTGATGGGGCTTGATAAATTGACACTTAAAGCTTGAAAATTAATGAGTAGTTAAAAAAGGGACTGTATTATTTCATTAGAGATGGTAAGCTAAGTTTCTGTTACAGATGAAGATATTATTTGCATAGCATAGACTTTAAATTCGTCCCTCAGATGAATTGCTCAGGACCTCCCTGTAAACAACATTCCTGGTTTTGCTCTCTGGCTGGAGGATGACCAGGCTGTCAGGTGAACTGACTCTGGAGCATGCCACATAGAACTGGCCATGGGAGAAACAGGCAGCTTCCCTTACTTGTGTTTTCCTAATCGCATCTGTAAAGCTTTTCCTGTGTTTTTGTACCTCTTTTCCCTTTAACTGGTGTTACAGTAGAAGGAACAGATTCGTCTGAATTGAGGAGGGAAATAAGGGGAGAAAAATCTGTCTCTGTCTACCAGCATTCATCGGTATTCATCTGGCTAGCGTGGCTTAGCTCAACTGTTCTGTAGTAAAGCTGCTTGCTGCTGTGAAAGCAAAAGCGAAACTGAAACTCCTCTGCTTGTGTTTTGCATTTGGATCAGATTTCTTTTCAGGTGGGGAGGGGGGAGTAGAACTCCTTAGCATCAGAGCTTGTTAATATTAATATAAGAAATACTCATGCTGCGATGGTCATTTTGAAAAATCCTTTCTTAGTGGGCACCTAGAAGCCAAGAGGAACATACGTGGCGAATTTCAGGTTTGTAGGCTTTATGGTTCTGGAGATTTCGTGATTAATGCGTGAGTGGTTTTCACTTTTATATATATAGATATATGTTCAAAAGCATAAGCAAGAGCATCAAAACCAAACAGGAGCAAATACAAAAACCAGAAAGCTTGGTAATATGCTGTCTAATATATCAATACAGACTGAACAGATCTTCCCAGGAGACTTCATCCAGAGCTTAAATGAAGGATCCCTTTCAGGATGCCCCTATAAAATATACCTTTCTATTTCCTAGAGCAGCAACGTATCTTCCCTCACAGCTGCAGCTACTGCACAGTTCAGTCCTGCTTCAACTCTTGCTCAACAAAGCGTCTCAGCAGAACAAGCCATGTTTGTGAAGCCAAATACTTCCTTGAGATGGAGCTGAACAACCCTAACCCTAACAAAAATTCAATATAATCTGAAGAAGAAAGGTGACGTTTGAAACATCCGCATTCCGTATTTCTGTGTGAAACGGTGTTTGGACAGAGTAATATAATCCATGAGGAACTACTTAGTTAAGGTAACTAAAAAAAGAGAAACCAAAGATGGGTAAAAGAATCCTTCATCAAAAGATCTACAGGATTCTCTGTTCTTGTGTTAAATTTTTCTGTCAGTCTTATTTCCCATGCTTTAGAAGCTCGCTCAGGTGTCTCTTCCCCTCACAAACACATTTACTCTTTATTGCGTGCAGATTCAATAGTAGTGGCATTGTGCTGACTGCAGATTGCAGAATGATCCCACAGTATAATGTAAATAATCATATGGTTCCTCTCCGGAGGAAAGGAACATTTTTCCTTTCATGTTGATGTGACTTCTGGCCTGTAATAGTGGGATACGCTACCCTGTTATTGGACTTCCTTCCTCCTGATTTAGGTCTATACTCAATCAATGGCACTTTTTACTCTGAATGAAGCTCCTGGAGGGATTCTAAATGAAACAGATACAGCATCACCCAGCAAATATCAAACTGGACCAGAGATTAGCTTGAGGGACATCTTTTAATAAAACAAAAACAAAGAACCTTTATTTAAATTTATACAACCAGTACTAATTCTCAAGAACCTTCTTCTCGTTTTTGGACACAGAGAACCATGGCAGGTTAAAGTATTGTTAACATCTTTTTAACCTGCCAATGAATTGAAATGAGTACCTTTCATCTGTAGCTCTACTGTGCATCCTCTAAAATTTGTCCAGAGTTTATGGAATCTTTTGGAACAGGATTAAGGATAGGAGAAAGAGGGCTGTAGAGACAGGGGAATTGTCTGTCTCTTGCTCAATCAGTAGAAGTTGTGTCCATGATTGACAGAAGGAGAAAGGAGATTCCATCCGTGGAACTAAATCCTGCGACTGTTTCCTGCAGAGGAGAAAGGCTTTTTTTTGCTTTTGGGAAACTTTTGAGCCACAATGACCACCAATCAGACACTCAAATCTGTCAGGCCACTAGGCCAAAAATCTTCTCCCTCTGTTCTTCCTTGATAGCTCCTATTGAGAGGTATTACATAGCCTTCGTAAAAACATCTTCATTTTATTTATATACTCATGTCTGGGGTTTGTTTTTTTCCCCTCACTCGGAGAGGACTCAAGACAGCTATGAGACGGGGCGCATGTAAATTTAATAAATAAATAAATAACGAAAGAAAGCAATTGATCCCACATTGAAACTCACGGCTGCTAAGTAAAAACTATTACAGGTAGTTCTCAATTTACGACTATTTGTTTAGGGACCGTTTGAAGTTACGACAACACTGAAAAAAGTTACTCACAACTGGTCCTCGCACTTAACGAATGCCACAGTGTCCCCGGGGTTACACGATCGCAATACAGACACTGTATTGCGATCAGGTATTTATGGCCGTTTCAGCGTCCTTGGGGCCACGTGGTCACCATTTGTGGCCTTTGCATCTGGCTTCCAACAGGGAAAAATCAATGGGGGAAAGCTGGGTTCCCTTAACAATCACACGATTCACTTAACAACTGTATGATTTGCTTAATGACCCTGCAATTTGGTTAAATAACGCTGGCAAAATAGGATGTCAAATCAGCCACAATCATGTAATTCACTTAACGACTGCATCACTTAGTGATGGAAATTCCTGTCCAATTGTGATCATAAGTTGAGGATTACCTGTATAGCCTTAGGATTGCAAATTAGATCATTACCTGAGTAAATCTCTTTCAGATTATTTGCATATGCGGAGGAAATCCCATCACCAGCAAATAGAAGGAAAAGATCTGCATGTACAGATAGTCCTCGACTTACAACAGTTCATTTAGTGACCGTTCAAAGTTACAACGGCACTGACAGAAGTGATTCAGAGCCGAGGTGGCGCAGTGGTTAGAGTGCAGTACTGCAGGCTACTTCAGCTGACTGCTAGCTGCAGTTCGGCAGTTCAAATCTCACCGGCTCAAGGTTGACTCAGCCTTCCATCCTTCCGAGGTGGGTAAAATGAGGACCCAGATTGTTGGGGGCAATATGCTGACTCTGTGAACCGCTTAGAGAGGGCTGTAAAGCACTATGAAGCGGTATATAAGTCTAAGTGCTATTGCTATTTACAACCATTTTTCACACTTACGACCGTTGCAGCCTCCCCACGGTCACGTAATTTACATTCAGATGCTTGACAACTAGTTCATATTTGTGTCCCAGGGTCACGTGACCATCTTTTGTGACCTTCTGACAAGCAGAGTCCATGGGGAAGCCAGATTCACTTAACAACCGTGTTACTAATTTAACAACTGCAGAGATTCACTTAACAAATGTGGCAAGAAAAGTCATAAAATGGGACACAACTCACTTAACAAATTTCTCATTTAGCAGCATCAATGCAGGGCTCAATTGTGGTCGTAAGTCGAGGACTACCTGTATTGATATAAGACTCCTATGAACTATGCATTCCCGGCATCAGGATACGCAAAGACGTCCCATGAGAGCACGTCCAATATCCTGTATCCAAACAGCTTTGGAGAACAGTCTTGAAAACCAGCACTTTGTACCAGAGGAAGTGTTCTCTCAGTCAGCCTTACAATGAATAACACGAGCATGTAGTTAGCTGTGGGCAAGCATTTCACTGCTCGTTCTCTTTCATCTCCTGTGCTATCAGGACTCCGAGCCCAACCAATGTTTTCATCTCAAATCTTTTTATCCAAAATCGATGAGCTAATAAGAACTGGTTCTTTAGCTTCTGGGTGAAAGGTCTGTTTTAAGCTCGCTCCTGTGAGCCAGAACATGAAAAATTCACCAGCATGAAAATGTTGTGTGCTCTAACTATGAAAGAGAATGAGAGGTGGAGAATGAAGACTTGCTTCCAAGACCTTGGTAATGGCTAGAGAGGCTGAATATGTGCCATTTGTATACAGGGAAACAACCTCTGTTCTAAAATGGCTTCATTGGGCGGGTGAAGCTGATACAAGAAAAAGGTGACCCAGGAACATGTTCCTACCACATCTCTGTGTTTTGACAGTAGCTTGAATCTATAATCATGATCTCAGAAATTTTAATTCTGAAAACCTGATCTGATTCTGAATTCTGATTCTGAATTCTGAAATTCTGATCAGTACTACGTAGGCTTGTAGAAGAACTTTGCTTTATCTCTACATCTGGCGCTATCTAGTACTTTATGGAGCCAATCTGGAGTTATTTTTTCCATATTCTTCCATTTTCACAAGAAGGGTGGTGGTGCTGATTTTTATCATTTCCTACTAAAGATAGGAGAATCTGTTGATTTTGCTTTTTTCTCAGTTTATGGTAGTTTCTGCCAATCTATTAACTTCTGCTGTTCTCAGCTTCTCTTGTTTTGTGAACATTTCCATTTTTGACCCACAATTCTCCAAATATACACATTTTTTGTTGTTGAAATCTGCCTCATAAATACCCCATTTTGCAAACCACCCCATCTAACACACCACATCTTGTGTATTATTTTTTGTTTCCCCCAAATCTTAAGCAGCATTGCAAAATTCAGAAGACAGCACATATCCACAGGTGACCAAGGCTCAGTTTGTATATTGGTAGAAAAAAAAATGAAAAATTATTTTTATTACAAAAATATTTTAATTATTTTTTCATAATTAAAAATATTATATGTAAGAATCCAAAGTAGGGCATATAGAAAGTTCCCCTTATTTTATCCTCCTAAGAACCTGGTGAGGTAGGCTGGGTTGATAATTAGTCATTCAGTGTTTTCCATGATTAAAAGGAGAGCTTGAACCAGTTCGCTGTATTCTAGATAATCACCTTAAACTACCATACTTTTGACTATCTGATAGTCAAGCTATCCAGTACAGAAATGACAATATTACATAGTAATTCAAACTCTGGTATACAGAAGATAAGTCTTCATACTTCAGAGTGGGAAATAGATTTAGCACCTCAAATATTTATAAAAGCAGAAATATGTATGTATGCATTAGTTGATCATCTAATTCAGTGTTTTTCTGTCAGCCTTCTGAGGAAAATCAGAATGGAAACACAAACAGATGAGCTAATTCTGCTTTATCATAAGTCTACATTAATAGCATCTTGAAAGTATGATAGTACCAACCTTCCACTGTCTCTTTTACTGCCTCATAAGATAAGGAGGTTCCTTTCTGAGTTTTTCTGCCCATTCTGCATCTGTGGGCTAGTCTTATCTTTCTCTATGCCGCATTCCCCCCCCCCGCCGCCCCCAAGTTCATTCCTGTATACTAGGGGCTCCAAACTTGGCAACTTTAAGACTTGTGAATTTCAACTCCCAGAATTTCCCAACCAGCTATGAAGTCCACAAGTCTTAAAATTGCCAAGTTTAGAGACCCCTGCCATATATTGTTGTATCTTCAAACTTGGCAACCTTAAGATGTGGACTTCTGAAAGTTGAAGCCCACACATCTTGAAGTTGCCAAGTTTGAAGAACTGTCAGGCTCCAGAAATCAAGAAAGACACGTTGAGGTTCTTCTAAGAAGTTGCCTTTATTTTCCTCACGAATAGAAAAGGAATCTTGCCAAACTAAAGCAGACTACTTGCACCATTAAACATATACTCTGAGAAGTTCTAGGGAGGAGCTGTTTTAACTCTTTCTCCCATACAAACTATCTAAACGTCACCATCTTTTGCTCTTCTGGAATGCACCCCCTCCTTCTTGGGAATCCGGACTACCTTCCATCACAAACACTGATCTAACTTCAGTTTCTTGCATGGATCCAGGAAAAAATAGAATTAATCTGGAATTGTTAACTAGGACTCAGACCTTAAAAAACAAAAGAAATTCACTGCAATATTATTTGTTCTAGGCCTTAGGGTGGAATGTTACAATCAGAGGTGGGTTTCAGCAGGTTCTGACCAGTTCTGGAGAACCGGTAGCGGAAATTTGGAGTAGTTTGGAGAACCGGTAGCGGAAATTTGGAGTAGTTTGGAGAACCGGTAAATAGCACCTCTGACTGGCCTCGCCCCCATCTATTCTCTGCCTTCCGAGATTTTGGAAAATGGGGATTTTGCAGTAACCTTCCCCTGGAGTGGGGAGGGAATGGAGATTTTGCAGTATCCTTCCTCTGGAGTGGGGTGGGAATGGAGATTTTACAGTATCCTTCCCCTGCTATGCTCACCAAGCCACACCCACCAAGCCATGCCACGCCCACCAAGCCATGCCCACAGAACCGGTAGTAAAAAACTTTGAATCCCACCACTGGTTACAATGACTTGGGAACAAACTCAGTTGGACTGATTAATGATTTCTGCTATATGGGCATATCTGAGATTACAACAAAAAATCTTAGCTTGTTCCACAATGCACACATTAATTATTAAATTTATATCTCTGTGCTCAGTGAAGAAATAAAATATTGAAAAGGTGAATGCAAAAAAAAATACTCTTCGATATGCAGGTATTTCACTCGTGAATTCTTCAAATCACCTGAAATTGTTACACATTGAAGAATGTCTGCTTCTGCCCCAATTTTAATTTATTCTTCTACCATGGCAACTGTAAAAGTCAGTGCAAATTGGAGGGTGGGATTATCTGACTTTATCTAGGGAAATGCAACTTAATTATATTAATGTATATTTTACTGGCTCTGAACTGATTTTCATATATTATGAAACTGCCATTGTTTGTATAACTAACTGTTCATCTAAGTTATGGTAATACTACATATATGTTGTGGGAGAAGATGGAACATGACAACTTGAACTAGATGGATATCTGCATCACAGCCATACCTCATAACTTGTCAATCTCTTACTGACCTACCTGTTATTTTTCTCCTCTTTTGGTGTGCTAGTCATATATGAGACACTTCAATCGATCAATTGTTTTTCATACGTATACACTGCCCCCAAGTCATTCTCTATGTTACATGAATGCTACATTCTGAATTTCTTAGTCAAATTTGAAGCATGAAAACAGTGAATTGCATTGACAAAAAATATTCTTCATTTGAGCCCAAGATTATTGAGACTTTAATTTAAATTATCAAAGGTATTAATATTTTGAGATTGCTGAAAACTTAAAATTTCAAGAAATTCAAATTCTTGGGGTTGGTTCCTTCATGGAATGATAATTTCTTAACCCACCTTAGCTGTGCCCGAAAAAGTAAAATTATAATTTTGTGTTATCCCTTGTTCAAAGAAAGGCATGAGAAGGGACTGACTAGAAAACGTACATATTGCACCACAGCACAAATGCTTCTGTGTTTGATTATTTTATTTCATCAGTTTATATTCTACAGTTAATTTAAATTGAACATTGAATTTGTGAAACAATCCTAATGCCTCATTTCCTTGAATCCAATCTATATCTTGATCCTTGTTAAGTTCTGAAATTTCTACATCTAGAAAAACGCATTATACACTTCAATTTTAGGGTCATCCAGCCTCTTGTTCTGGTTGGTCTTAACCAGTTAGAATTGGCAAGACAAAGCCTTAACTACAAGTTTATGGAAAAGTGCAGTTTGCCTCTATTTAAATATTCAGTGCCACATGTAATAAGGATTTTGCATGCCTGGGTGTGCATCTCAATTAGATTTGCAAAATGTTTGGAGAAGAGAGTTTGCTCCCACAATTAGACATTAATTTTGCATTTACCATTCACATGGAAAGCATCTCTTCACTTGCTATTTTACATACCCTTTTTAATGCCTCATTTGCTGCATGTAAATAAAAGAGTTCTATTGCCATCAGGAGAGGGAAACGTTTCAGCAGCATGTATGATTGTGGCTTTTTTTTTTCCATTTATTTCCTTTCTTTTTGGAGTAGCCCAGGCTCCTCATAAACAGAGCAAGTGCGTGACAGGCAAGTGGGATGGAACTGCCATTTCTAAAATCAGGGTTTGGTTTTTCCATTTAAAAAAAAAAATGCTGGTATTGTTTTCAGTGCCCCAGGATCTATCCTTGCCCAAATATTCTCTGGGTGGAGCTCATGTAGCTGAGATGGAGTGAGAGATGTGTATTCCATATTAAACATAGATATTTTGATATGTAGGAAATGGAAGCTGACAATGATGTATTCTAGACAAAAGACACAGATTTAGCCAAAGGAGGAGACTTAGTCATCACCCAAAATTAGGAGAGGCATTATAAAAAAAGAAAATACTTGCATTAAAATTGCATATATGCTTTATATAAATATAGATATAGATAGGTGGGTTTGAAAGTAATTTATTAAATAGAACTAGACTTCAGGAAGACTGTCAATCTTCTGTGTTTCTATCATGGGCTAAACACTGACAACCCTAGTTTTATTAAACTAGGCTTGAGGTCGGGCTGTCTTGCAAGGGGAGCTCTGACTTTTGCAAAATAGGGCATATAGCACCGACCACATCAGTAAAAAATTGGTTTGGACAATGCTTTGGGGTCTATTATTGCTCTAATTAAAAGGATCTGTAGCAATAAAAACTGCTAAAAGGCTCACATGTCCGAGTGAACTGTTTCACGAAATAAACATCTTTCTCCTTGAGTAACAAAAATATTTCTGGCATAGCCCATCGACTATTTTTGTTCTGAGTGATAACATGACAGATTGGCAAATGTCACCAGTTTGTCTCCCTCCACTGTCACCCTCCCCACTTGTTCAGTTGCATAAGATGTTCCACTAAACAGTCATTTTCCAGCTCAATTTTGTCAGCTCACTCATACATCCATTCCATGAAAACCAGAATAAGATAGAGGCATAATTCAACAGCCAGAATTCTGAGACCTTCCGTGGGAAGATCCATCAAGCTTCTTGATTAAGGTGACTTGGGAATGGATAATAGCATGTTCACATGCACCCGACAGTAATTTTGGTACTGCTATCAGAAATTATCAGCCCATCATTTCATACTTGGGAGAAGCCTCCCAGATACTTGTCATGTCATGGTTAGAGAAAAAGTTTGCCTGTGAGGATAAAGCTGTTTTCTTCAGCAATTGATTGCCCTTTGTCAACATGAACTTGGGAGTTTTCTTATACCCATGACAGTTAATTGTGGCATTTCTTTTCTTTCCTTTGCTATGGTTTAACAGATATTTGACCTTACACTTTTCAAGCTGGGAGCAGGATGACTCTTGGTTGTTTTTACAACTCTTCTCTGAGAAGCTCTGATTCTCTAGTTCTCAATCAAGTTCTCATACTATCCTCCTCTCCATTTCTTTCTCTTCATCTGGAAGGAATAGGACCTACAGTATCTCTTCTGACTCAGTGCCACTTCCTCCCCTCCTCCATCTCTGTGACAATTATCTTCTCTTTCTTCATGGTCAGAATGACAGGAATGGCTGACATTTTCTCGTCCCTCTTCAATCTTCTAGCAAGATGCCTGCAGTTTCAGAACTCTCTTTTGAGTGGTGCGGTGTCTTTCAATCCAAGGTGCGAACAGATAATAGAGGAATTTGATTTTTTGGTCTTCCCTCCTCTATCAAGTTCTCCCTGTCTCTTGTCAGAATCACTGGAGGCTGCAGAAGTTTTATTGGGCAACCGGACAGATGGCTTGGGTTTGTAAGGGCATTGCAAATTGAAATCATGAAGGAGAGGAAGTAATTACACATCATCTGTTGCCTTCCAGGAGCATTCATTGTTCAGGAAGACCCTCTAATAAATCAAATGCTCAAGCCAGTGAGAGTTCAGAATATGTATCTCATATTCCTCCCCCTGCCTACAAGGTGCATAAGGACAGAAGTCTTTCCTAAATAAGGCAATAACTGGTTCTGATGATAATTTCCCATTTTAGCCTCTTTAGAATGAGATATCATAAACATATTGTCAACTTGCAAAGCTTTCAAGTTGCCATAAGCAGGAGGGGGGAGAACTGACGGAGTTGCTGCTTGTCGTAACTGAAACTACATTCCACAAATGTGGTTTTTTTTTTACTGATTGTGTCCTAGGTTACCGGAGGCAGCAGGAGGGGTGTGGGTTTCACAGCCCGCCAACGTGGTTCATTGGAGAATGTGATTTATGACATGTCCAGGGAGAAGGGGGGGGGAGACAGGGTCATGAGAGCACGTAACCTACGTGAGCTCAGTTCTGACTGCATTCGAGTATTGCTGAAATGTTGCTCCTAATAAATGGCTATATTTCTTTTGAAGCTTGGCTTGTGGCTCATGAATTAATTAGGGCATCTTTTGGAAACTTCACACATATGTACTGGAAAGGACTTTTGAGATAATTTAGTCCAACTAGCTGCTCATTGCAGGGTCCATCAAGCATCTCTGAACATATATGGTGAAGGAGAATTTGCCATTTCATGTGGCAGACTATTCTGTTGGCTAAAAAGTCAGTCAAGAAGTTCCTCCTGATGTCTAACCAGAACACCCTTCCTTGCAGGTTTAAGCCATTGATTCTGGCTCTGACCTCTGAAGGTCAGATTCATTCTCTTCTCTGTAAATCTCCTGACTGAATCACCTGTCCTAATCTTAACTCTGGTCATCGGATGGAAACTACTTTAGTCACTCTCCTGGATAAGCTTTACAGGAAGTTGGATGAGAAGAGTGTGATCTTTCTTCTGTTACCAGATCTCTCAGCAGCATTTGATATTGTCAACCATAGTTTCCTTCTGGGTTGTCCACATGGGTTAGGACTGGTGGAGACTGTATTTGTGGTGGCTGCACTCCTTCCTAAGTGAGTGAGCCTGTCAGTGGCTATGGAGGCACAGAGGTCAGGCCCTCAGACATTGCAGTGTGAGTTGCTGTAGGGCTTAGCCTTCAACTCTTATTTTATTTAATATCAACATGGTGAGTTAATTTTCAGTTTGAGGTGACATAGTAACCCTATACTGGTGGTACATAGTTGTATGTCTCCAATCTGGGCCAAATAGGAAATGCAGGAGATGTTTTGACCTAGTGCCTAGAAGCTATCAGGGTCTGGATGGGGAGAAACAGGCTCAGGTACAAGCCAGACAAGATGGAAAGACGGTAATTCAGAAACCTCTTGAGCCTGTAATTATACCAACTTTAGAGTGGTGCTCCCTCTCAAAGATCCATCAGCTGGGAATCCACCTGGACTTGTGTCTTCTACTGGAGGAGCAGATGGAAGCCTTGGCCAAGAAGGCTTTTTTCCACCTTCAACTGGGTTGCCAGTTGTGGCCATTCTTAGAATGGAATAAAGGCAATCATTCATGCTGTTGTCTTCACTTGGATTATTGTAATCTGCCCTGGAAGTGAGTGCCCTTGAACATCACACAGAAACTCCAGCTGTTGCAAAATATAGCTGCTAAATAACTTCTGGTCTGACCCATTACTATAATGCCATACTGCTGCTACTGGAGTTGCATTGGTTACAAGTTTGTTTCTGAGTGCAATTCAAGGTGCTGATCATTACCAATAATGTCTTTACAACTTGTGTTTCTCACTTAGAGGAGTCCCAATGATGTTGAGGTTGAGGTTGAATTAGTAGCACCATTTTTTTTAAAAAAGAAACCTATGGGGAAATTCCCTGATGAGGTCTCCTTGCAATTTAATTAAGGTCTAAGAAAACAGGAAGGCTGCTGATTATTGGAGAGATTGTACAATTCACACAAACACACATCAGTTGGAAACAGAATTAATTGAGGATAAGAATTTGAAGGAATTTCTGAACAAATCCTCTTTCACAAACTCAGATAAGAACTGTTGCAAAAAGTGTAGAAAATGTCTATCTTTGGCGTTGATTTGAAACACATGAAATAGAAATTTTGAAGATCAGACTGAGTCATTGATGGAGAAAAGGAGGGGGTGAACTATTTCTTTTTTAAAAATAGTCATTTGGTGCCTCCAGAAATGTTTGGTGTTTTAATATCCACAATTCTAGTGGCTAAGAATGTTGGGAGTTTGCTTTTTGCAAATTATGACCTTTCTGGACACATTACTTGAGGAAGCTGCTCTACCTCAAGAAAATACCTTTCTCCTTTGATGCCACCTGTTTTGGATTTCTCATACAGACAAACAAGTAGCCAAGTCATAAAAGTGATGAAATTCAATTCAAACCACTTGGAATGCTAAACACTCCATTTCAAGATGGAAATATCCTTTTTGAGCATGAAACAGCTATTTCAAGCATGAAATGGGCCATTTCAACTATTTGGGAAGTATTTTGTGTTCAAAATGTGTTTTGAGCTTGATATGGGATCTTTCAGATTCAAAACAGTTAACATTCAAAATGCTTGCACCTCTCTTCTCAGTCCGTACTCTATCACATGTTAAACAGTTGCAGAGGGAAAACCTTATTCCACTTTTAGACAACTGAACAAAACTGTGATAGATCTCATGAAATAAGGTTATCTGCATTAGAGCATGGCCATAAATATAAATCTTATGAGTCTTATGAATCTCAAAAAGGAAAGTTGGATGATGGTGAGCTTGCTGGGAACTCTGAATTTTGCTTTCATGGTACATTTGGAGGGTATCCGGTTGAGAAGGTTTGCATAAAACTGATCAGTAATCTCTGGATATTTTGTCTAACTGGAAATGGTGGTATACAAATAAATATTTTTTTTAATATTTCTTTTTAGTGTAGGAAAAACAGGGTGAAAAGCTACTCTCTACTGAAAGCAGTGACTTGTAAAAACTTAGGTATTTCAGCCTAATTAAACCAACTCACATTAAAAAAAAACAAATGTCCCCCCCCCCTCCCCCAGGAAATACATAAACAGTGAAGAAATTGAGAGTGGAGCAGATTTCTGCTTCTGTTATGATGGCTTTGCTCTCAAGTACAGTTTGTACACCATCAAAAAGCTGGTTCATGTAAACTTTGTGCCAACTGGAGTTCGCTTTGGAAGCACATGTAGTACAAACAAGGAAAGAGGGAGGCCAAATGCAGTTGCGGGAAAGCAAACGCCAGTCTGTTGCAAGTTAAATGACAGAAGGTGTTATGTATTTGCTAATACGTTCTCTATATTTCTATTGCGGCTGAGCCAAAATGGGCTACTTGTCTCTTCACTGTGCTATTTACCACCTGCACACATGGCTGCAGCCATTTTAATGATTGAAAAGTTCATATAAATCTTTAAAAGTTTGCCCATCAAAGGGGTGGCATTCATACTTCCTTGTGCTCCTGAGCTGGGATTTCCCCCCCCCAAGTTTCCTCCTTTTAAAACAGGGGTGTCAAACTCAAGGCCCGCAGGCCGGATCTGGCCCGTGGGGTGCTTAAATCCGGCCCGCGGGGCCTGCCTGGAAATATCAAAGGACTGGCCCGCGGTGCCTCTGCCAGGCAAAATGGGCCACGTGCGGCCCCCCCCCATGGCCTGTTTTCGGCCTCCCCGGCCTTTTGCAGCACTCTGCTGGCCAAAAATGGGCAGCGCGGAGGCCTCTGCATGGCCCGTTTTGCCCAGCAGAGTGCTGGTGGAGGCTGGGGAGGCCAAAAATGAGGCACAGGGGGGGGCCTGCGTGCGGCCCCTGGTGCCCCATTTTGGCCGGTAAAGTGCTGCAGGAGACGTCTGTCCCGTCTCCCCCCCCTTGCTCCCCCCCCACCGGCGCGCAGAGGAGAACTACCGGTACAATGCTGATCCGGCCCTCAAAGAAATCCAGTTTGACGCCTCTGTTTTAAAATATCACCCTAAGGATGCAGAACCAACATATTCTTACAGCATCCAAAATTACTTCTCTGTCTTCCAGATGTTCCAGTGCTAAATGAGCTTTGATTAGTTACATCTGTTAATGCAGGAGAGGATTTTGCTCCCCTGCCTATTTTTGTGCGTTCTCAAGCCTTTAAAAAAAATCATTTAAAAGGCATAGTGTACAAAAAGGAACCACCCCAAAAAACCACATTAAAACTAATTTAAACTGCTGCATCCCGCTAAAATATCTTCGGATTTTCCTTCAATCAGCCCTAAAGATTGGCTGTCCTTACCATCATAAACTTCAGAATGACCCTCTCCCCAGCCCTAAGAAATAATTGAAACTTACATTAAAGTCCTTCCTTGTAGGACATGGGGATTTCCTGGTATCTCCTTTAACTCTTTCTCCCTATTTATCCTTTACATCTATGCTGCTTTCAGATACAACCGCTGCAGAAGGACTTCTGAATTATGGGTGCAGGAGCTAAGGAGCAGGGTTCTTGAAATTCTTCATTTGCTTCATACATGGTAAGTTTCTTTTTCTGTTTCTGAGAACCTCTTTAAAAAGTGTTAATCACAGCATGAATCAATTTCAAGGAAGAACAGCATTTGCTCATTTTCTGATCGACATCACATGTTCATCACATTTGGGGAAACTTATCATTCAAAGGTATTATGTATCTTAGAGCTTCTCCTATTCCCTTCCAGTATGGCTAAACAGTTTTATCTTCCCTGCCTTGCTTTATGGAAGAGGTGGAATCCCTTGCCAGTCTCCCCTTTTTATCATAGATTGTAAAATATATCTCCCCTGGAGATTTGAGGCAGGATAGCTAATATTTAGTAGCTGGTCATAATAACAAGAATATATTTGCTGAAGCTAAATGTTTTCCTTTAGTTTGTTGATTGTTCTGATGCTGTTTAACACACATTCTACCTGCATTTGCTATAACTATATAACTAAAAGCTGATTGAAGTACCTCATACTTAAGCCTATCCAGTTACAGGAGAAATCATAGAAGTTGTACATCTATAGAGTCATAGATCTCAGGGCATCTAATTCAATCTTTTGTTGATATAAAACATCCTTACTATAATAATACTTATTATAAAATATCCTTATTATAAAACATCTTTATTATAAGAGCTGTGGTGGCGCAGTGGTTAGAATGCAGTATTGCAGGCTAATTCTGCCGACTGCCAGCAGTTCGATTCTGAGTGGCTCAAGGTTGACTCAGCCTTCCATCCTTCCAAGGTCGGTAAAATGAGGACCCAGATTGTTGGGGGCAATAGGCTGACTCTGTAAACCGCTTAGCGAGGGCCCTAAAGCACTGTGAAGCAGTATATAAGTTTAAGTGCTATTGCTAATGCTATTACTTTATTAACCCAGGATTGATACATAGCTGCCCAGCCTCTGCTTAATACCAGATTTAGCATGCAAAATCCATAACTGAGTCACTAAACCCATAGTTTGTATGGAGATGGATCGTATGCTCCATCCTCAAGAATGACTCAAAAAACTTTCTCCTAGAATCTTGGAAAATCAATTCCAATCAATGGGTGGACAATAATGGACCAGTCAGACTGAGAGTCTAACTCAGCTTTTCCTGCTTTCCAGGATCAAATGGAAAGTGCTGCAGGAAATGCTGACTTATCTTTCATTAAACCCCCCTTTTTTTCCAGGAAATTGAACCCCTTGGTTTGAGCCCTGCCTTTTGGTACAAGAAAAAACAGATCTGCTCATTATTGGAAGTTTGCCATCCTGTTTCCTTTTACCTTTAAATTGTATCTTTTCAAGGCTAAACAATAAAGGGTGGGGGAGAAGTCAGCTGTAATATTGAAATGGTGGAGCCAGCAGGGGAATCATATGATGAAAATATTTTGCAGAGGTTGGTTGGCTGCTGGGTGCCATCTAACAATTCAGGTTTGAAGGAGAGGACGAACATATTTTATACTCTGTTATTTATCTTCTTCCTTTCTTCTGTTTCTGTCTGACTCAACCAGCTAATCACCATAATCATTTATACAAATGCCCAGATAACAGAAAACCGTCATATCGGATTGCAGTCTAAATATTTGCTGCATTCTCCTTGATGTAAATCCATTTGAATTCATTCACATCCAACACACCATCAAAGCTTTGTTAGCCAAAAAAACCCGACAACATCCCCCTATTCCAAACAGTCCAAACATCCCCCCCCCCCATTGGAGCAAAACAGCAAAATACATCCAATGGTTTTTAAATATTCTCATGAGTGTAAAATGCTTCAGGGCAGCATTCATTTTCCCTTTTTCCTAGGAAAATGGTATTATGTTTTTACACACTGCTTTCCTACTAGCTATCCAAAAATGCTTAACTGTTTTCTCCCTTGTTTAATTGAAGGGAGATGGTAGAATGAAGGGTGGACAAAAGCTAAACCCAGACAGCAATAGGCAATCAATTACACCTGATTTTTAAACAAAAGCGGTATAAAGTATGGCGGAAGACAATTCTGGTATTTGCTGTCGCACTATAAGAAAAGCACGCATGGATTCTTTCCCCCCCCTTTTCTGTCCATGATGCTTATTCAGCATGAAATTTTAGAAGAGAGATCAAATGTGCTGTGCAGTTTATTTATGTACTAGCATAGACATCCTCTTTTTATATTTTTCTATCTCCTTAGCCCTTTATCCAGTTAAGTGTATTTGCATGTCTCCTGAACTCCCAGTGTAAATGGTTCCTATCTGATGTATAGGAGATCTAATTCTCCTCCCCCCAACACAAACTTTCTATGTGTATCATGTGGGATTGAGAGTGTGATGTAGTCTCACAAAATTGTCTCATTCTTGTTAGGACCATTTTCACAATACCGTACTACTTCCTTCAGCTTTTCCTTGACATTGGGGTTACCCCTGGGCTGAATGTTCAGGTGAGGATGGAAGTCAGGTTGTATGAATTGGGATTTCCACATTATTTATATACATGAGATTTTCCTGGGGAACTTTTCATTGTAAGTATAGGTAGCAGAAGAAAAGCTTGCTCTGCATATGGCATTGAGGTGAAGTGCTTGACAAATCCCATATATATAAATCCCACAAATAGCTACAGTCATGGCTAAGATAAGCAAGCACTTGAAGGAGAACATTACTTAAGTACATCTACCAGAATAAATAAACTTTTAAATTGTCATAAGAGTCCTTTTTTTTTTATTCAGAAAAGAATAATATCCTTGTTTATTTAATCAACCACTCCACTGGCCAATCACTACAGCCACTAAATCAATCTTCCTTGTTTTTCTTGTTTTAATTAGCTAATGGAATGAGATATACAAACCAGTATCAAAGGCTTGGATTCCAACTTTGTCATGCTTAGAGAATGTCATTTATCTTTTGGATTAAGCCATTATGTAATTGGTTAGTGACTTAGACACACAATCACACTTGGTATTTGAGGAAATGTTCACTTGGCTTAATCAACAAGTCATTGTTTTAATCACATAGTAGGATTTGTGAAATCAAACGCACATGATCACCTGCTAGCTAAACCTTTTAAAACTTAAGAATATTTTACCAGCAAATTCCAACAAGTCTGTATCTCAGAATTAGTTTATGGATTATGTGTATAGGTTTACTTCTCGTCTGTCATGTTCTCATCATTAATTAGTTTATGGACTGGGTTCCTAGCAAAATCAGCCCCAAAGGATCCTGAAGCAGTTAGTGAATATCTATAAGTCTTTGTCATCACATTTACAATCTGAACACACAGTACAAGCTATTACTGTACAAGCTATTACGAATATAAAATAGCATGATATAATGGCAAGGTGAGAGTCATAGAAACATTCCACATCCAGCAGAGATATTAGAATTACTCTGCTAGAATTTCTGTGCTGCTCCTGTGTTCTGCAACTTGAATAAGACGGAACGCTAACCAGGAAAGTGTAATTTAAAGCCAAGTATACTGGCTTAAGTGATGCAAGTTTTACACTTCACATTTACCAACTTCAAATGATATCACCTGGATTATGCAGTTCATAGTAGAGGATAAGGGAGATGTTTCAAAACCCATAAATGCGTACACATCACTGTAGTCCAGGGGTGTCAAACTCAAAGCCCGGGGGCCGGATTCGGCCCTCAGGGTGCTTAGATCTGGCCCATGGGGCCACCTTGGAAATAGCAAAGGACCGGACCGTGGTGCCTCTGCAAGCGAAAACGAAGCTCAGCAGGGCCGCATGCGGCCCTCGCGAGCTCCGTTTTCGCTGGCAGAAGGTTGCAGGAGGCCATTGCAGCTGAAAACGGAGCTCGGGAACCTGTTTTCTCTGGCAGAGTGCTCAGGTGCCCCCGACATGAGTGACATCGAGCTGTCCACGCCCACCCCGGCTACACCCACCCTGGTTCTCCGAGGTCAAACACAACCCTGATGTGGCCCTCAATGTAATCGAATTTGACATCCCTGCTGTAGCCCCTTTCACAGGAAGCATTCCTATGCGAAGTGGAGAAAGCAAGTAAATAAAAGAAATTAAAGGCAGGATAGAAACAATCTAACTTAGCTTATTGAGACAGTGTTAGTTAAAATAGGAAAGGTTTCATATTATTTTTGATTATGCTACTAGTCTACCTTTTCTCTGGCGGTTCAAGGTAGCGTACCTAAGAGTCTCTAGTAATTCTAGCTTCCTAACAACATTTCTGTGAGGTAGATTGAGCTGATGGTTTGACTTAAGCACTCCTTTAAAGACTCAACACGTGTTTCTGATATGACAGAATGCTTATGTTTCATTAAGGCATTTCCTAACCTTCCTACAAGGGAAATAAATGAAGGAGTCATTTGTTAACTTAACTCCATTTACTTTTCAAACGTCAAATGACATTTAGAGACTGTGTGTGGTTTCATTGGGGAAAGGCCAATGACAATAAAACATGTGAACTGCAGTGATTTTCTTTTTAATTCTCAGCTGCTACAGTATAATATCCAAGCTACCTTCGGCATCGAACAGTCACTGAACAATTTCAACTCGTAAAATGTGGCTATTATGCAAGGCAAGGTACACCCTCAGATTGAATTTAGGGAGAATAAGCTATAAGATCCATAATTGCTTGGGCAGGGATTCATAATCATCAAACCAGCCCTGAAGTATCAGTTTTTTAGCTAACCAGAATTTCATATAGACTATCCATCCAGTTGGATCAAGGGGCAAAGATTACAGGCAAGTTACAGGACTCTGTTTATAGCCCACCCCCAATGACTGTTTAAATAAGGATAATATAGAAGCACAAACCTGCACTTTACACCACATAATGTTCAATGAAAATCTCTCTTATTTTCTGTCTCTTAGCACCCCAGTCAGCAAGAATGCAGTCATGAAACATTAGAACTAGGGTGTTTGGTGCAGCAGTTTAGAATTATGACTGTTTCCTGTAGAAATTGCCTTCGCTCTTTATCCCATTCCACCTTCTCTAGGAAATAACTTCTGAAAGGATAACAGTGCTTTGGAGTCTAAAGCTATGCAATTGATTTGCTAAAGTTTTCAATGAACTTTCAGTGCTATTGTTTCTTCCTAATATCCTGTCATGGTTTGTAAACTTATAGGTAATAGAAAAGAATGTGCAAAACAGATACTTCAGATGTTTTAAATTCAATTTAAATTCAAGTTCCATTTTTTTCCCCTCCAAGTTCAAAACAAAGATGATTTTGTCCTGGCCTCAGAATAAAACAAACCATGGTGTTTTGAGTGTTCAGCTATTGCAAGTGCTCTGCCATTTTTAAAAATCATGATTGGGTGTTGTTTTGTTTTGTTCCTCAAAGTTTCTAGCTTTGCTGTGCAGGTAGTCCTCAACTTAACAATCACAAGTGAGCCCAAAGGCTTCATGCCTCACTTGTGGTTGTTAAGTGTGTCTTGCTCCATTTTAAGACCTTTTTTTGCCACAGTTGTTAAGCGACTCTCTACAGTCACTAAGTGAATCATGTGGTCACTAATTGAATCTGGCTTCCCCCATTGACTCTGCTTGTCTGAAGACGGCTGGGAAGGTAAAAAATGGCGATCACATGACTCCAGGACAGTGCAACGGTCATAAATACATGCCAGTCGCCAAGCGTTCAAAAGTTTGATCATGTGACCAATCATGGGGATGCTGCAATGGTTGTAAGTGTGAAAACTGGTCATGTCACTTTTTTCAGTGCTGTTGTAATTTTGAATGGTCAGTAAATGAATGGGTGTAAGTCAAGGACTACCTTTATTGTAGAAAGGAACAGTCCTATTTTGGCTATTGTTGGCTGAAGTTGGCTGAGGTATTGGGGAAGGCTAAAAGGAGAGCTGGAAAACAGCAGTTTTTTGAAGCTTATGCTCGGAGGGAGATGTTTCTGATGCAAGGTCCCAGGCAGTCCGGTATGGATCAAACAAAAAATGTCACATCTTATCTTCAGAGGCAAATTCCTGATGAGGGACCAAGCATAAGCACTGCTAAAGATACCTCACGCTTGCCCGCCTGTTTGGTAGATAAACATGCTACTTTAAATATATAATTTTGCAGGATCCAATCTGAGTCAGTCACCGGTTTATTCTTCCAAGCTTTCAAGCTCACGCTGGATCCCATCCTCAGGGATCTTCTCTCTCTCTCTCTTTTTTTTCTTTTCTCTCCCTGAGGATGGGCTCCAGCACAAGCCCGAACGCTTGGAAGAATAAATCCGGTACTGCCGGTGACCGACTCAGATTGGATCTTGCAAAATTATCCTGGGACAGGTATATTTACTTTCATTCGCAATATATATTTGATTTGGGGAAGTTAATATTCATGGTTTGTGTTGTAGCCATGGACTCTTTTGGAAATAGATAACCACTATGCAAATAAAAAAGTTTGTCATAAGGGCATAAACATACTGTGCATATTACACAAGTGCAACTAATGTGGTTGAGATTTTTAGGTTGTAATATACTGGCAGAATATTTTGAGATGCACCATCCCAAGCTTAACAAAGAAGAAATTGTTTCTACTGGTCACAGCTGAGCAATATCTGAAAAGTCATGTGGAAAGAAAATCCACCTATGGGGCCAGGTAGATAAATGGTTTTGTTTAAGATAAAGCAGCTCCCAATTTAGTTTTCAACCGCAGAAGAAATAATCCAAATTCTAAAGGATTGATCATTTGGCATCAAACAAAGGAAAAGACAAGACACAAGAATTACCCCACTTTTCCTACTGAGCAGTCATGTGGCTTGTTTGGTTTGGTATGTTATGCAAATCCAGCCCTTGTGTTAGCGAACCGTAGCTTGGTATAATGAACAAAACCAGCCAATTGTGTCCTATTAAATAAACCAGACTTTAACAGATTACGGCTTGCCTCTTGTAAAAGTTGCTTCTACTTGAATGCAATGATTGGTGGGGAGGGAAATGGGTTTACCTTCCCCCGAGAGTCGTTTTCTTGATCAAAATTAGACTTCACTCTCTTCTTCCAGTGGGAGAAAAAAAAATCCTGGGCTTCCCATAGTTTTTTTGCAATGTAAAGGGGACATCCTTTAGTTCTGTGTGTGGTGCCCCACAGCAAATTCAGAGAGCTTTCAACAGGAGATTTGTGTATTGGGGCACTGTGTCTTATTTTGTGAGAGCATCCCCTGGTAGCGTTTTGCTTCTCTGCACTTATACGTGATTTTAATTAGGCCATTTATGGGACAATGAATGCTAAAAATTATATTTTAAGCAGCCCATTTAATAAAAAATAAATAAAACTTCAATATACATCACAATACTCTACCCTTCCAACCAGATCAAGAATAATGGCCATACTGTAGATTCCGTCAGCCAAAGGTTGTCATCTGGCAGGGATCAAAAGATGACCTTTTTCCACAGTGGCCCCTGCTCTATGGAACATCCTTTGGAGGTCAGAATGGCCCCAACCCTGCTAGCCTTTCGTAAGGCCTTAAAAACTTGGGTATGGTATCGTATTCCTCCCCTTCTGTTGAGGCAGGGGGCTGTTCAGGACAAGATTGAGTGATCCATCTGCATTTGAAAGACAAAGGTCACTCTTTTGAAAACACAAAAATCCACATTGTGGATAGAGAGGACCATTGATTTGAAAGAGGGGTAGAAGAGACCATCTATGACCATCTAGAGACCCTAACCCTAACCGAACAGACCTCCCTCAACAGAGGGGGAGGAATGAGACACTACCTATCTCCTGCCTACAACACAATCCTTTCAGCGGTTCCAAGAAGATTCCACTTCCATTTACACTCTGATTCAGGTGACTCTGAGGACACAGATAAACCCCCAAGTGGTCTCACCGGCTCTTAGAGAGAATGTTAATGACCAGATGACTGCAAACAAATATGATCCTTCCATTCCCCACCACCATCCTGTCAGAACTAATCCTTCCATCCCCTCCACCATCCAGTGAGAACTGATGAAACTTCTTGGATGAGAAGCAAAACATCTTCCTCCTCAAGGAAAAAACATAACCCAGTTGCCTTTTGAAAAAGCACCTTTGAGACATACCAACTCAGTCAAACAAACTTAACAGCAAACAACAACCTAATCAAGGAACCACCAAGAACACTCCCGCCAACGCTGATAGGGCAAGCCACTAATATATAAACAGTGACCAAACCTCACTCTGTTCCAGCACTAATGATGTTACCTATTTGGGTAATGAAACGTTTGCAAGAATACCACCAAGCTCAGCACCAAGGACTCCATAATTTAACCTTGAACGTCAAATAATTGTCTTCTATATCGGTAAACTGAATAAGCTTAGGTTTTACTAGAGAGAGTAATGATAAAAACTGTACCCACAATCCAAGCCATACAAAATTCTGTAGGAGGGTTGAGTATTGTCAGGTCTAGGTGGAAATGAAAGTTTTCTAATAATCAAATAAGGCTCGGTGTTGAGTTATCCGTCATAAAAGTTATTCTAGCACTGAACAATTGCAAGTGTTCCAAAAATTCCTCTACTTGGGATCAAGAGCATATTTCTGAATTAACTGTTCTTCCAATGTGCTTTTTTCAGCAACCTGGTACTATGCCTTCTTTTTATTTTTTTGGGACACCACACCTATACTTTTTGTAGTCTTGAGAACTATGCAATTGAGTTTCCATGCCTGGTGTCCATGGTCACA
Organism: Thermophis baileyi; assembly: GCA_003457575.1. Classification (NCBI taxonomy): domain Eukaryota; kingdom Metazoa; phylum Chordata; class Lepidosauria; order Squamata; family Dipsadidae; genus Thermophis; species Thermophis baileyi. Next base: position 7,414,888 of record QLTV01000974.1, on the reverse strand, counting down.
GTCTATGGGCATAGCATCTGGAGCCGAGAGACTTCATTCTTCCATGAGTGATGCTACTACCTGGTTCTCCAGAAATACGCTAGGAACCCCCTACCCTTTCTGGTCCTCTGAGGCCATGATAATCATCGGAAAGTGGCTGGAGGGCCACTTAGACCTCCAATGAGAACATTGATCAAGGCGCCTCCCCCCTCCCGAGCTACGCATCTGCAGATGGATCTGAGATGAGATGTGTAGGATTATGCTGTCAACGCCTTTAATTTCCCAGGAGGTTTTTGAAATAAATCTTTACCAAGAGCTGGCCAATTTTCAACATCCATCAGAATCATACAAAAACTAAGTGACATTTCAGAAAAACTAGTAGGCCTTCAGCAACTAATAAGCCAGCTGGAGAGTTGGATTTGTCATCACTGAAAAGTGTGCTGTGTTGGTTTGAGTTCTATTGTTTTCAGGAGAGCATTTTTTGAAGTTGTGTTTTAAAAGGCAGACAGAAGGACCTGCCTACAGGCCCTTTGTTTGCCATCCAAGAGCCGTCTGTCATGAAGGATCAGTAAGGCATTTCGTGAGTGTTTTGAAATCGTCACAAGCAGCATGCCTTTGTACAATTTTTAAAAGAAAACAAAACTCCCATGCTATTTTTTTTCAGCATGCTGAGAATATAACAGAAATGTATTATGCAGATTAAAATTGTTGTAAATATCAAAATGTAAATAATGTCATTATTTTGGTTTCTAAATGTGTGTTTACTGCACAACATACCTAAAAGTCTAATTAGATGTAAGCAGGAATTGCTCCCTTATATACAATATCATACAGCAATGCAAACAAAGAAACGTAGAATAAGTGTTTGAAGAAAAAGAAAAACTGTTTTAAATTACAACAAGAAAAATGAATAATATGGAAAAGGGTTAGAATTGAATAAAATTAAGAGAGTGAAGAAGATCTTAAAGTGCAAACTCAGTGGAGGAAATACCATCAAGACAATTAACACCTAGGCAATTCCAGATACACAGCTGGAATAGTGGATTGGACTTTAGCAGAACTAAAAGCAATGGATAGGAAGACCAGAAAAATATGAATCATGCCCTTCATCCATGGAGCAATGTTGACAGACTCTACTTACCAAGGAAAAGAGGCAGGTGTGGAAGGGTGCAAGTACATCAGATGGTTGAAGGGAAAAAGGTAAAAAAAGGAAGAATATTTCACGGACAGTGAAGAGGCTGCACTGAAGCTAGTATACCAGAAGACTTACTGGAGAAACCAAACTGGCCTACAAGAAAGACCAAATGAAGAACAGAAAAGAGACATGGAAAGACAAAAGTATTACATGGCCAGTATATTAAAAAAAGAATAGGCAAAGCAGATAATAACAATATCAATGGGTAAGAGCAGGAAAATTGAAGAAAGAGACAGAGGAGAGGGGCTAATTCTGGCTGCACAGGACCAAGCTTTAACAACAAATGCATACAAGCCAGAATTGAGGAGCAAAAAACAGCAAGTGCCACTTCTGCAAAGAGGCTGAAAAAACAGTAGACCGCCTTGTTATAGCTGCTGTAAGAAGATCGCACAGTCTGCTATAAACAACAGCATGGCAAAGTAGCAACAATAGTGCATTGGAAGATCTTCAAGAAATATCATTTACCTGCAAGGTGGGTCCATAAAATAGACAATAAAGTAATGGAAAATGAAGAAGCTAAAGCGCTTTGGGATTTTAGAATTCAAATCGACAGGCAGCTGCCACATAACATCCTAGACATAACAATTGTTGATAAGAAAGACTAAAAAGTGGACATGGTAGTTTTCTTACAACAGGTGATTAATTGGATTTGATTTATTGCAGTGATGGCGAACCTTTTTTTGCTCGGGTGCCAAAAGGGTGCGTGCCCATACCCATAATGCAATGCCCTCCCCCCATGCATGCACGCACAACCCCCCCGCGCTGCCCCCCCACGCGCATGCGCGCAGGCCTCACTGAAGCCTCCAGTAGGTCCGTTGGGCCGTTTTTCGCCCTCCCCAGGCTTCAGGAAAGCCTCTGGAGCCTCCCCCCGCCCTCCGGAAGGCCAAAAATCAGCTGGCCAGCGCGCACATGCGTGCTGGAGCTGACATAGGGCAATGCCTCGCGTGCCCTCAGATATGGCTCCGCGTGCCACCTATGGCACGCGTGCCATAGGTTCGTCATCACAGATTTATTGAATTGAATCACTTGCCTAGCATTGCATCATGCAGCGAACCATGAACTAATTAGTTACGTTTTAACATCACATGTTGTGATATTCTTTAACTTGGTACATATTTTGTAAGTGTTGGGAAAGTGTCCCCTGAACTTTTATTTTCTCCATAGAGAAAAGAATGGCAACTCATGAACATTTCTTACTGCTATTTATTATTAACTAGTCCTATCACCAGTGTGCTTTCTTAAGGCTAATTTAATTTTTCAACCAAATGGTCTTTTGTTTCCCAGTGTAAATTCAAAAAATCTTGTAGTGGGTGGTTGCTAACAAGTCTATTGAAGGTTTAAATATTAGAACAACATATTATTAACAATAGTTTGCTACTATTCTTCGAACTTTGCTTTGTTTTTGGTTTTTGGTTTTTGTTTTCTTTCTCTGTCTTGTTGAAATAAGGAAGTTTTCCAAGTGAAGTAAAGGTGTGATTTTTCTCAAGCAATTTAATAGGAGAGCAGGGTTGAGGGTTAAAGCAGATGAATAATGATGAAGACGAGAATTTGGGGAGGGAATCCCACCCCCACCCCTTTTATTAACCTTCTTGTAAGTCTATTCCATGGTTTACTTTCATGGGATTCCCATCTCCAAATTATAGGAAAAGGTGTCACGGGATTTCAACCAAATGCAGTTTGAGATGGCATTGGGAGGCTGCAGAAACAGGCTTACCGCTGAAAGGTTATTGGTGCCCAAGTTCAAAAATATAATAAATATTTACTTTCAAGGAAACTGGAAAGCTTCACTGTGGTCATGGTGGTAGGAGATTTTATCCTTGTAGCATTTTATAATAGAAAAAAGATGAAAACAGACTCTAGACCAGGGCTGTCAAACTCGCAGCCCATGGGCCGCATGCGTCACGTGCTGGCCACGCCCCCGCCCGGTTTAGCGAAGGGGGGGAAAAGTCCCGATACGTCACGTGATGCCACCATGATGACGTGAGTTTGACACCCTTTCTCTAGACAGTCGTAAGATTGCAAAGCGCACTATAGTTCATAAGCTTGGCTACCTTATTTCTGCTTCTTTTTGAATGAGGGCACAGTAGAGATAGTCCTTGACCTACAGCCATTCATTTAGTGACCAAAGTTACAACACCACTGAAAAAAAGTGACTTATGACTAGACCTCGCACTTACACATCCTCACGGTCAAAAATTCAGGTGTTTGGCAACCTGCAAGTATTTACGGCGGTTGCAGTGACCTAGGGTCATTTGATGATCTTTTGCAATTTTCCCAGCCGATTTCTGACAAACAAAGTAAATGGGGGAAGCCAGAATTTGCTTAACAACCGAGTGATTCACTTAATAAGTTCAGTGATTCACTGAACTGTAGCAAAAAGAAATCATAAATTTGGTGCAACTCAACAGCTGCCTTGCTTAGCAACTGAAATTCTGGTCCCAATTGTGATTGTAAGTCGAAAACTACCTGTAATGCAAGGCTTTTCTCAGAGTTATGGACAGAAAAGTCTACCAAGCAATCTTTTGAACATCAACACATGCACCAGGATTTTTATAATGTTACTCTTAACATGGCTTTAAAGTAGTGTTTCAATTGTATGAAATGAAAGAAAATATGAGACGTCAGGAACAAGATTAGATGTGGACTTAAGATCCATCCCAAGATTTTTTCTTTCTGTTATTCCAAAAGCTACTGTAGCATGGGTGAATTCCATAATTTTTTCACTTCCAATTTAAAGCGCAAATGTGACACTTTAAACATATTTGGGGATTGCTAAATGTCTATGGAGATTCTCAGTCATCCAGGTCATGGTTGTCCCAAAGGTGCTTTTTCAAGAGGCATCTGGACTTTCTGGTTTTTCTTTGAAGACATTTCACTTCTCATCCAAGAAGCTTCTTCAGCTCTGGATTGTTTTATTTAAAATATCAGTTCTTATGCACAAAAAAATATACTGTCTATTTCAGGGATGTCAAACTCACGTCATCACGGTGTCAGGGTTCCAAATAACACCCCCAAATAAAGAAGACTCCGAGGTTAGTGATTTCTCAAAGGTCCATTTTATTAGAGATGTCATATTGGCAAATCTGGGAAAACCTGAATCTGAGAGTTCCGGGTTTTCCCCACCCAAAAGATCAAAGATCCATCCCCTGCACCCACAAGTCCATCACATGGTTCAATCATTTCAACATCCCAACTGGAGACGGCCCCCAGTCACTCCCATTCAGGTGCAGGCTGAGTGTCCTTGACTCCCATAGAAAAGAATGTTGTTATGGCTAATCCTCCACCGGCTCCTTGCAATCCCCCCTCCCATTTTCCCTGGCACTAAATGTGGCAGCCCTGAAGTTCCAACGAAAAAAATAGCTTTCCAGGACTGACACACGGAGGTGTCACGTGACGTATCGGGACTTTTCCCCCCTTTGCTAAATCGGGTGTGGGCGTGGCCAGCGCGTGATGCATCCAGCCCGTGGGCCGGTAATTTGACAGCCCTGGTCTATTTATTGGTGTTAATTAAAAATGTTCTTTTCACTTGACTTCTGCATAGGCCATGCCTTTTACCTTTCCTGGCCCTCACCTTCTCATCTGCTTAAAGGGAGAAGAACAGCTAGTGATCTCTGCCAGCAATTGGAGGAAGGGGTGGAATCACCCCACAAGGAAAGTGGCAATTATCTTTAATATGGCTGTGTAGCACTGCAGCGCTGACTCCAGTGATGTGGCTCCTGCAAAGAGTTATAGGGAGAGTGTTATATTGGCATTCCCGTGCGCTTTATGGAATCAGAAGAACTGCACAGCCCCAGTCTTTAACAAAAATGGCTAGCAGTGGTGACAGCTCACAAGATTTGGGGAATTTAAGCAAAGTTGGTCTGCCAGATATACAGGAGCAGATCACAGATAAGTGTTCAAGAACACATATACATGCTTATGCATATATATTCTGAAAAATGGGGCGGGGGAAGTTTTGAACCATTCAGTTCACACAGTAAAACATGTCAAATTGTGGTTTTGTTTGTGCTTTAGGGTGCTTTATGAATTAAAGCCTTTGTGAACTTATCCGCTGTGGTTTATAGCTTAGTGTGTTGGGTGAACAGTACTTTTTAGTTTATTCAACAAACAACCAAAAAGCAAATATGGTTTTAATATAGCATATGAATGAGCCCAGTCGGTCTAAGATGTTTAAAAGTGCTGGTGTCCAAATATGTGAGGAAACTAGAGGCATTTATGGTGTGTGTGTGTGTGTGTCAAAGTCAAGAAGTCAATGACAACGTGTGATCAAAGCCCTTCCTTTTTTTTTTTAACATGTATTGCACGTAATACATTGATCATATAGTTGCGGCCACCATTTTGTCTTTTTTTATTTCACCTGCAGAAATTCTTGGTTGTCTGATTTTACATCAACTTTACAGAAAAATCTCAGTTACTTGTTTAATGTTGTTTTCTCTTTGTTCTCTTTGAGCATGAGCTATAATCTGTTTTGGATTAAATCATGAAATCCAGTACTGCCACCATGCCTTTTTTTCTCCTTTTTCTGAGAGACCAGATGAAAGAAACAATATATTCAGCCTGCCTGTTTCCTACTGTGCCTCTGTCAATCACTGTCAAAAGAAAGAGTACTCTGGGATGTGCCTTAATTACCCTGATCAAAGAGCAGAGGGGGAAGGAAATCCTTGATTACTTTTTCTAGGAGCTGCCTCTAGTCCTTCTGTTGCTGAGGAGATATAGAGGTGCTGCAGGATTAGCTAAAAAAAAAAAGGACAGCACTAATAGAGTGTGCAGACTTTATTTACATTCATGAACAACTTAACCTAATTTTTTGTGACTTCGTACTTTTATTAGTATCTCAATTTTAACTGATTTTGAATATGATTTTATTAGGAATCTTGACTACACTAGTAAAAATGAATATAAACTAACCTTAGAAAAAGAGAATAAAAAGTCCAGGAAAGAAGAAAATAAAGAATATAATAAAAAGCAAACAAAGATATAAAGAAGTGACCTTCAGCCTTCATCACAACAAATGTAAATAAATTTAGTAACTCTTCACCTCCTGAAAGATTGTAAACTGTCAGCCCTCCCAGGTAAACTAGACAGGAAGCATGGTTAGATGAGGTTTATTGTAAGGCTACATTAATCTTGCAAGTCTGAAAGTACAAACTTCTTTCCACTACTATTAACTGCTTGATCCATTGGGATGGATCACTCCTAAATTTCTTTCTCTGACCATTGGAGGTTCCTGCCTCTCTTGTCTGATTGTTTCCTAGGCAGCATCTCTTCCCCTTGTTCCCCAAGATCATTTACTCATTCCATTACACAAATAGATATCTCTTCATCATATTTGTCATCCTTTATCTATAAGCAAATCCATAAATCATCAACTTTTCAATCCTGGTATCAGCAAAAAAGTCCATAAAGGGTTACCAGAACTTTACAAAAAGAAGTATTTTAACTTTGATCAAATAAACCAACTTTATATTCTTTCTTTTTACTTCTATCATTTTTTATTTTTTTTATTGTTTTAAAATAACAGAAAAAATTAAAACAAAAGAGACAAAACACAAAGTTACATACATTTTGAAAAAAATACATAAGTGCTTAATAATAACTGAAAAAATAGGAGTATAATATATTGTTACAACAATAAACTTTACAATTCCATGTTTATTTAATTTCTATAGCCATCCATCTCAGACAATGATTCTGGGCGACTTACAGTTTCAAAATTATAAAAACTATTAAGCAACAAAAACATTTAAAACAATAAAAACATCCAAACTAAATAGTAGCCAAGCTAGATAAAAATCTTATTTTCTTTTTGCTGTTCATTTCAAATTAAGTTTTTAAGTTTATAATTTATAATAAAAGTTTTCTTTTGTTCAGAGTTGAAGGTAAACTCACTCAGTGACTTTTCAAATTTGTCTCCAATAGCTTTAACATAGTTAATAGGCAGTTTCCAAAAGTGATTAGAAAATGAGTCTTGCTGGTTTAGTGTCCTTTAAAAGCTCAGCCTCCAAATACATTAGAATGGATTTGTACAACATTCTAAACAACAAAAAACTAACCAAGGTTAAAACTAACTTAGCTTGTTTAAATCCAGATCTTTATATAGGTCTTCAATGTATTTAAGCAAGTTTTGCAAATGTAGCTACTATGGCAGAACTCCTGTAAGACTTTCTGTCCTAATAAAATCATACATGAATATAATATATACTGTCATGATTAAATATATCTTAAATATATGACAAGAGAGGTCAGCCCAAAATATAACAAATGGAATCATGAGCCCGGAAGGGCCATCATTTGCCTGTTTTTCAAGCATTTATCACAGACCAAAATCATGTATATTAGTAACAGCAAATAATATAGACATTTGTCTCAAATATGTGTAAAAGTTAGCCCGCTCTTGGCTGTTCCTTGCATGACAATCAAGCAATGACTTGCATGCATTTCTAACTTTACAATTCAAATCACACAATACATGTTACGTCATCTATATCATTCAGACATACACAAAGATTAATGGGTCTTTTAAAAATTGATGAGATGCAACCACAACCACAGTATGCCCCTATAGTGGCCTTAATAAATCAAGTCTTCTCACAGAATATGATACTTACTGTAGTACTTATTTTACCTGTAGCAAACTCAGGATTTAAATGCAACCTTACTATTAATTCATAGCAGAAATATCTTTTAAAGAACAAACGCTATATGAATTCATATATGGAAACAAGGACCACTTGCATTCAGCTTACTATTTCTTTTCTGCATTTTGTGTAAATTGTTTACACAAATGTATGATGTGTAGTCTTCCAAAATGGCATGAATTAACAGTGCCAAAATTTCCAGGGATGAGCGAAATCAGACTAGCAAGCAGAATTCAAATTGGCAATGTTATATAACAGATATGGACAGGATATGAGACTGAAAATAAATAAAAGCAGAAAATAAACTTTAAAAGGTTTTTAATGAGAACATTGGGTCTGATCTTAGTGTAAACGTCTTTCCTTCTGCAATATTTTCTTATACAATTTATAGTAAAACCAGTCTCCTCTTTTTCCCAGTTTTCTTTCTTCCAGGAACTCTATTAGAAAAAAAAAAACAGAATAACAGAGAAGGAAGCGACCTTGGAGGTCTTCTAGTCCAACCCCCTGCTTAGGCAGGAAACCCTACACCACTACAGACAAATGGTTGTCCAATATCTTCTTAAAAACTT
>QLTV01000974.1:7369753-7392047 GCA_003457575.1 Thermophis baileyi | reverse complement strand
ATAAATAAATAAATAAATAAATAAATAAATAAATAAATAAATAAATAATAATAAATAAATAAATAAATAAATAAATAAATAAATGGAAAGCAGCAATCCACTTGTGCAAAGGTCCAGAAATGCCGTAAGAGTTTAATTTAAACAGCAGTTTATCATGTACTACTGTATCAAAAGCCTTACAAAAATCTATGTAAATTGCATCAACAACTTTACCTTGATCAAGACATGTAGCCCAGATGTTTTTACAGTGCAAAAGTTGTAAATTACAGGACGTGTTTTTCCTAAAGCCAAACTGTTTGTCGGATAGCAAATTATTTGTCTCTAAATGACCTATTTCTGACCAACTCTGTATCATTTGAGGCTGAAGCCAAGTTTGCTACCTTTGACTGGCCGATCCGCCCTACAGAAGGAGCAGCAGGTGGGCTCCCATCTGTGTAGGGAGGCATCCAGGAGCCAAAGCAGCTTTTCTGCACTGAAAAACAAGCTTCAGCTCACTCGGTGCCCTCTCGGTGCTTGCAGGCACACACAGCATATAGCAACCTGTGCAATTTTCAGCATGTGCATGTTGGATGTATCTGGGCAAATGCTTCCCAAGTTATTAGACAATTGTACCACAATCTTCATTTGAATCGGTCGACCCAGCATGCTCGTTTGCCTTTATATTTCATTTCCTACTTGCATTGTGAAGCCAAATACGGAAAAGTTAAATGTGTACAGGTAGTCCCCAACTTGCAACCATTCATTTAGTAACCGTTCAAAGTTACAGTGGCATTGGAAAAAAAGCGACTTATGACCATTTTTCACACTTAACGACCCTTGCAGCATCCCTATGCTCACGTGATCAAAATTCAGAGGTTTGGCAACTGGCTCATATTTATGACGGTTGCAGTATCCTGGGGTCACGTGATCCCCTTTTGCGACCTTCTGACCAGCAAAATCAACTGCTTAGAGAGGGCTGTAAAAGCACTATGAAGCGGTATATAAGTGCAATTGCTATTGCTATTCACTTAAGCGCTATGCTACTCACGTAACAACTGCAGTGATTCACTTAACAGCGGTAAGAAAGGTTGCAAAATGGGGCAAAACTCACTTAACAACTGTCTCGCTTAGCAGTGGGAATTTGGGACTCAGTGATGGTTATACGTCGAGGACTATCTGTAGTTCTCAAAAATTATGCATCCCTGTTCTGTTGACTGGTCAGATTTTTTCCTTTGAGTAGAATGAATTCTAAATGCAGTAAAAAATAACTTACTGAGTTAGATTCACTAACATTGAGCATGTATAGAGTAAGCCTTTAGATGCTGGCTTAAAAATAAATCTGTTTCTCAGATGAAATGTCTATAGATTTATAGCAGTGGTATAAAAACAATGCACTGAGCATTGCAGCTCAGCTTCCTCGAAGGACACATTTTTCAGTAGCAGCTGAGCAAATGTGTATCATTGTTCCGTGCTTATCTCATCTTGAGCCAGTAACGAAATGAGGGAAAGAAAGTATGTATTGTTCATTGTGAATGTAACTGGTGCCAAGATGAGGTCTCTCGCTCCTTAAAAGCTAGAGGGGGAAAAGAAAACTGTAAATCAGGACCAGATGTGCTTCTGTATTGGGCTGAGTTGTCTCAGGCTTCTGGGAACCTTTGTTGTTGTTGTTGTTGTTTTAATAGAAATCCATCAACCAGAGACAAGTATAAAAGTGTGACTTGGGAATGGAGACAATCACATCCTACACACAACTTCCATCAGCTTCTGCATTCAAGACTACAGATGTTCTACATGTCCCAGTTTCTGACACCAAATGCTAAAAGGGTTGAATACCGCGGCAGTGAATTGACGTGATGAGCAGCACATGGTCATCTGTGACAGAGTCCTTTAAAAAAAACAAACCACATTCAATTTCTAATCTAACAGGAGTCAGAAATCTTTGGTGATCTGCTGCAAATTGCTTAGAAATTTACCAATAGAGCTTGATCTACCTCCTGGCTATCTAATTCTAGATGTTCAGAAACAACTGCCATCCATCATGTTCTGGATTTAGAAACTGTTGCTCCTCAGGAGGTAAGTGAACAAACATCTTACTTGCCACTCAGATGTAGCTGGCCTTACTAATTCATAACACAGATCTGCCCATTTCTGTGTTTTTGTTGAAGATTGTTGTTTCCTTTTTCTTTTTCTGAGTAGGATATAGAAGGCTTTCCTAATATTGAACTGTATCTTGATACTGATATCTTCACAGATATGAAGACTTTCCCCCAGTTTCTTTGCCTACTTTTAAAATATTTATAGTGTAAGGCTTAAGCTAATTGGTAGAGGCCTAATGATACCCCAGCACTTTCCAGAAATAGCTATTAATTAAATATTGTTATGAGATCATTAAGGTTAATATTATTAGTTTGTTTAACGTGACCATTTTGTTCACACAAATGCAGTATGTAAAATGCAGGCAATTTTAATTTTTTTAATTGAGATTTAAGTTTAAATTATTATTTTTTAAAAGCAAGAGACAGCAGTATTAGAAAGTGGAGGCACAGTTTAGTAGCCAATCTAGCTTTGCAAAATACTCACTTGTAGAGAAGCTGATGTAGCATTTTATTCTATTTTATTGCTGCATATATGCATATATATGTGTTTGGCAAATATAAATGTACCATGTTTTCTCCAGTCATAGTTGTTTTGCCTTTATTCAGTTGTAAGTCTGTCCTATCTGATTTCTGCATTAGCTTGCAAGGTTTGGTTTGGTATTATGAAAATAAACTTTTTATATATACATCTTTTTTGTACGTACCTGTTTATAATGATCAGATTCTTATCTGCATCTTTTCCTCATTTATATTTTATTTTTATGGAATTTTAAGCCAGGATTTTCGTTGCAAAATTCAGAGAAAAGTTACAAAAGTTAAAAGACAGTTGGCAACCCTGAAGCCTCAACGATGGCCTCAGCCAGGTATTCTGAGCTATATATTCTCTAAGAAGAGAACAGAATTGGAAACAAATGTGAACAGAATAAAAATCTTACTTTTTGCTACTATTATGGAGGAGTTTTGGTACATAGATAAATCATTCCATGTTGTAAATCCAGTTGCCGTGCTCAGTGTTCACTGAAGTTAAGAGGCAGATTCATAGTAAGTTTAACAGCCATTGAAATCTGAGAAAAGTAGTCTATGACCAATTTAAGGCCTATTCATTTCAGTATGACTAAGTGTACTCATTTATGCTGGACTCAGGCCAACATTTGTTTTAGCACAACAGCTGATCCAGTCTGCCACGAACCCAAGATAGATACTTATCCTATATCAGATGCCGAAGATGGGGGTTCCCCATTAAATGGGAAGCAGCCATCTCTGACTAATAATAAGTCAAGTTTCCTTCAAGGAGAGATTTATTCCTGGTGACTTCACAGAGAGGGTTTTTATATATATATACAGTACCAACATACAGTAGAAGTAGTTTGTCGTTGCCTTCTTTGGGAATTATTCAATTTCTCAGTGAAGCCTACACCCCTGGAGTTTCTAGGTGGTCTCCATCAGAGTATCAACCAATCCCAACCATATTTCGCAACCCCAGACAAGGGATTCAGATGCTTCCACTTGCTGAAACGGGGCCTACAGTATAGCATGCAACCCCAGGGCTATTCAAGCTAAAACTCGTTTGGTCTAGTGCAGGGGTCTCCAACCTTGGCAACTTTAAGCCTGGTGGACTTCAACTCCCAGAATTCCCCAGCCAGCTGGCTGGGGAATTCTGGGAGTTGAAGTCCTCCAGGCTTAAAGTTGCCAAGGTTGGAGACCCCTGGTCTAGTGGTTATGGTACTAGGTTAGAAACCAGGGGATTGTGAGTTCTAGTCCCTTTGCAGCCCTGAAAACTGGCTGGGTGACTTTGGGCCAGTCACACACACTCAATCTAAACCACCTCACAGGCTTCTTTTTGTGGGGAATATAGGAGGAGGAAGGAGTACAGGTAGTCCTCAACTTACGATCATAGTTGAGCCCAAAATTTCTGTTGCTAAGTGAGACAGTTGTTTAAGTGATTTTTGCCTCATTTTACGACCTTTCTTGCCACAGTTGTTAAGGGAAGCACTGCAGTTAGTTATGCGGTTGTAAAGTGCATCAGGCTTCCCATCGACTTTACTTGTCAGAAGGTCACAAAAGTTGATCCCATGACTCTGGAACACTGCAACCGTCATAAATATGAGTCAATTGCCAAGCCTCTGAATTTTGATCAAGTGACCATGGGGATGCTGCAGTGGTCGTAAGTGTGAAAAACGGTCGTAAGTCACTTTTTCAGTGTCGTTGTAACTTTGAACGGTCACTAAATGAACTGTTGTAAGTTGAGGACTATCTTTATTAGTCCTCTTTATTATCTTGCTGTCTTGAGCTAATTTATTTCTAAAAATAATAAAGGCAGGATGAAAAAAACACACACAAAAAAAACCCGAATCCTTTTCACCAAACGATAACTGGCTTCTGTTTTGCTAACTTGTCCATTCCCAAGTTAAGTCATCTTACAAATTTAGTCCAAACTTTTCATTGCATTTCTTTTGAAAAGACCAGTTGAAACCTGAGAGCACCTCCAGCCATTGTAGCTGGATTTACATGTCATGCAAAGTCACTGTGGTATTTTGGCTTCACATGAAGAACTGTAAACTTTAGCTGTGTGTGGAAGGCAAGTCATTGTGGCTTTTCAATAAACCACAGTTTATTACAAAATTACATTGTTTTATTATAAAAAGTCTTGTTTTCTGAAAATCCAGTGAAATGAATTTTTTTTTCCTATCATGTTTGCTAGGGGAAAAAAGGACCTTTTTCTCACTTACTTGTGAGTCTGAGTTTTTCAGCAATGCAGTTTACTTCTGGTTTGGTAGAGTAAATGGTAGAGTATATTAATCAGACATTCAGATTTCAGCTAGGCTTCCCAAAGTTTCAAATCAGTTTGGTCCAAAATTTTTGAAACTGTAATCCCAATCTTTTAAATGAGCAACCGATAGGGAAAGGCTGCTATAGTATAATGCACTCTGCACATGGATAAGAAAGAGAGAGAGTTTTTTTGCATTTGTGGCCCTAGCTTCATAGATTCTTTGGGCATCAGAGTCATTCCAGGTAGTCCTCGATTTACGACCATAATGGAGTGCCCATCATGGGCATAAGTTGTGACAGTTTTAAATTGGGTCACCCATGTGACCGACCTAATTTTATAACCTCCTTTGAAGCAGTAGTTAAGCGACCTCCATGGTCATAAATTGACCACCACGCTTGTTAATCGAATGCCGCAGTCATGAAGCCAACCCATGGTTTGCTATGGGCCAGTTTTGCTGAAAACTGATAGTAAATGCTTGGAACTTTGTAACTGAGTCATAGGTACCCCCAGGGAGATCCGTCGTAACTTCAAACGGTTGCTAAGCGACTGGTTGTAAGTCAAGGATTATCTGTAGAGATTTGTACCAGTTTTGTTCACTGCGCTGAATTACACAATTCATTGAAAAGCATCAAAATAATAAATGGGTGAGTGGAACATCTTGCTCTGATAAAACCCAATTGACAAGACCAACCTGATGTGATCTTGTCAGATCCACCGTTCTCTAGTTCCGTGAAAGATGGGCGGCTGTATTTCTGGAAATCAACAGGAAAACGCACACCAGGGACCTTTTACAGACCAGTGATTTTAGTGGAACGATGTGACGTTTCACGGCTGCTCCTCTTTAATACGTAGTCAGAGTGAATTTTCAAGACTGTTAGAGCTTATATGCAATATAAATTGATTTTACCATTTTGAGTCAACGCTATTATTATCTTTTTCAATTATAGAAAGGTTCAGTTGATAGTAATACATTTTATTAATGCAGAAATAAATTTGAGACTTCTGTTTAATTTTCTCCCTTTTGGCTAGTGCAAACATATATTCATGTTCTCATAACATGCATCTCTCTCCCCTGACTATTAATAATCCCTTCTATATCTTTATGCAAACCAGGGGGGAAGGGGTGAGCCACCATGATTTTTAGGTTTTGTTAACTATTCTATCCTGTTTGGAAATCAATTCCATTAATTCTGGATGCAGCATTAAATAAAACAATATGTTATTGTTTTGTGAATAGCATGATTCCCTGGATGTAGGTCCTGTCTTCTGCATAAGTCTCTATAGGGCATTAAAAGCAATTTGATGGCTTAATGGATTCTGGACAAGCATGGAAGTGGGCACATAAGTAGTGGTTGTGGGTGTAACCCAAAGAATGCCTTTACAGTGGCACCTACTGTAGAGGCTCATTGCTGGTGTGGTGAGCTAAACATGTCCAATGCTCTGATGTATCTCCCTCCCCTTCCCCCCAATGTTGCCCACATAACATTAAAGCTTTAAAATACCTTCCATTAAATAAGTTTGCAAAGTCTATGAAATGTCTCTGTTTTCATATTGTTCAATTTAATCTGGGTATCCCTAACCCACCACAGACGTGGTTATAAAGCTACTGAAGAATTTTGCTTGTTACAGAATTCTTAAAGCATTGTTTAATATGCTGCAAATGCCTGTAATACTATATAGCCTTACGGATTTTCCTTGAATATGGAACCTGCTGTACAAATAAATGCTCACTCCAATGGTAAATTGGGGGCTTGGCCACCATAAGCAGGTCCTATTCATGAGACTGGATGTGTTCTCATACTGCCCAAAATCTGCCATGCTTAAGAAAAACTAGATATCAAGATTTTTTTTAATTAAATTTTAAAGAAGAATGACTGTGCTGGATTAAGTCATGTAACTCTCCAGTCTTCCTTCTTGGAAGCAGAGGCTGTGGGAACTCCATATAGGTAGTACTCCATGTACTCTCCCCTCTCAAGTGCCCCTTTGACTTTCAGTGTGAGAGTGTGTGTTTGTGTGAAATCTTTCCTTCATACCTCTTAGCCATTTATACTCTTGTCCTCCCAGATTTATCCAACCACCTGTTCAAGACCTTCTCCCGGACATGCTAGTTTTGCTCACACAGGCATTATTTGCTAGTCTGGTCTAGTTTGTATTGGTGTGCTTTGGAAATACTATATGTGTATTGCAGGGGTGAAATTCAACCACCTCGGCCCGCTTGGGAGAGGCGGTAGGGACGATTTAATCGGTTCGCAGAGCCGGTAAAAATCGCCCCTAGTTGGCCCCGCCCACGCCCGCCCGCTCACCCGGTTACTGCTCACCTCTTAATAAAGTAGACAGCTCTTGTCTACTTTATTAGGCACACAGAAACTCCTGTTAACCCCGAGGTTACGAGGATGCTGGGACATGTAGTTTAATAACAAACGGGAAAGCACCAGGTTGGGGAAAGCAAGTAGATAGATCAGGGGTGAAATTCAAAAAGAAGATATACCAATTATTATACACAAAATAATAAAAGAGGTACACAAATACTTACATAAGAGCAATAAGACTCTTATTGCTCTTATGTAAGTATTTGTGTACCTCTTTTATTGTTTTGTGTATAATAATTGGTATATCTTCTTTTTGTAGGTCATTAGGGCAAAGAAGTGACGCTGACTTGGCCACGCCCACCTACCCAGTCACATGACCACCAAGCCACGCCCACAGAGCTGGTAGGGAAAAATTTTGAATTTCACCCCGGTGTATTGTGAAAAGTATTCAGTGAAAGTCAGCATGCACTCTGAAGTAAACTGTAGACTTCTTTGAGCTGAGTTCTGCTCCTGGGCAAAAATACATCTCTGTAGTTTTCTTGACGGCAATATGGAAATAGTCTGCACTGCCTTCTTCAAGCATTGTTTTCAACTTCTCAGTCTAGCCCACAGACCTAGAAGTTCTTCATAGTCTTCCTTCCAAATACTAACTGGGTCCAATCCAATGTTCCCTCTAAGCTGCGCGGCTGCGCGGCTGCGCACGTGACAGGGAATCGCCGTGTGGCAGTTTCCAACTGCCGCGCAGCAATTTCCGATGTCAGAGGGAACATTGCTGCGCGGCCGCGCACGTGACAGGGAATCGCCGCATGGCAGTTTCCAACTGCTGCGCAACGATTTCCAATGTCAGAGGGAACATTGGTCCAATCCCGCTGAGTTTTCAGGATCGGTCAAGGACAGCTAGTTGGTATGAAGATACAATGACTGGAAAAGCCAAGGTGAAGCTATTTCAAATGGCATAACATGATTTGACACACAAGCATGAGACTTCTCCTGATCTAAGTTTGCATGTTTTGCTCTTTAAATCAGAAGTAGGAGCTATATATTTACTATGGCAACATATTTACTTAGTTGTTGGACAACATCAGCATGTTCCTCTCTTTGTTTAGTAACCTGCATAAACGTTAGTTTTAACTTTGAAAACAAAGCCATCAGGAGGGTAAGAAGAGTGTCAAGAATGGAGCCCACATAACATGTGAGAATCCTTAAAGCATGGCTGTCGTGTTCAAGTTCTCACCAAGTTGGAAAGCTAGTACATCCGTCCTCCTCTCCAGGAAGAGATCATTTGGAGAATCTGCTTATTTATGTCAAGTCTGAAGCTGGCAGGGGATAACGGGAGCTCAACTCCAAGACATTTGGAGGGGTCCAAGTTAGGAAAAGCTGAAATAGAATGTACAAAGCAAGTGATGTTCTCAGAAGGACAATAGTGTTTCTTTGCTAATTCCCTGCCAGCATTTTGCCTCACTGTACAAACCCACATTGTCTTTGCTTTTTTTTTTTTTAAAGTTGAATTTATTTCGTTGCGAGTCTCTATTAGATGTTTCTCATGGGACAGCCATCTGGGTCATCCCGCTGTGCTGTGGTGTAACCAGTGAAGGCATTTTCAACAATAAACAAGGTATTGTGTGTTTTAGCAGAAATCCTGACAACGAGAAAGCTCTGGGCTTGGAATTGTTTCAGTGTTTGCTTTTGGCTGTTTTGGGACAGTAGCACTGGAGAGCGGGTGGTGGGGGAGACAACCGATTTTTAGGCTTCGAACATGCCAGGAGATTAGCAAGGCAGCACAAGATCTGCTGTAACCCTGTGCAAGAAGACAGGGTTAGAAATGAGTGTGTGGGATCATACCAAATGTTGGTGTATTTGAACATGCATGAGATGGCTTGTGCTTGCATAACTGGACACAAACATGATTCACACCCTTCTCTTTTCAGGAGAGGGATAAATATTCTGTATGTAGACTTATGAATTGAGAGTCATAAAAAGATAAGGTTTGGAAAGGAGCTTCAAAGTCACCCAGTGTCCTCAAGATCTACAAAGGTATGGCAAAAATCTCCCTTGAATTGAGCTTGATTCCTATTGACTTCATAGATATTCCTGTGGTTGTTTCTTTGGCACCTGTCGTATGGCTATTGCTTTTTTTAGTTTGAGGCTTCCCCCCCCCTCCCCTCCCCCCAGTTTTACCTCCATGTTTAGGATTTTATTGAGGTTTTCCATCCATATACTCACTAGGTCCAACGTTGCTCATCTTCCACAAGAAGACACAGGTAACAAGGTATTGTCGTTCGTTGAGGCAGAACCTACAGTGCAGGGTGCAAATTAGAAGATTAGTAAACAGGATCTCTCTAGCCCTTTGTGCGTGCCTTTGAGACAGCCTTCCTTCATCGTCCAGGGACTTTCTGCCTCCTGTACTTTCTCCTCCCAGCCCATTTCTCGCACACACTTTGTTTATTAAACAAGGCTACAGTAACATGTTTCCCATCTATCAGGTCCCTCAATGCAGCATTTCTGGAAAGCTTACGGCGGCAGAAATCTTGTATGACAAACAGAGCAGAAGAACTATCTGTGCTCAAGTTGTAATGGAAAATTGATGTGTCGATTTAATACCAGAAGAGGGGGGAAGTCTTGAAGGCCATCATTGGAAAGCTTCAGGAGCAAAAAGTCTGGACAATCAACACCCCACCCCCACAGAAACTTTTTTCTATAATAAGAGCGTGTTTGCCAACTCTGAAGACGTTTGACCAATAACAGCCACAAGTGTAGAAAGGCATCTGCTATCTAAATCACATGAAGACACTGTACAAACTAGCAGGGTGCAGGACCATGTAGTTCAGAAAGAATCAGCCAAAAATGGCAACAAACCAACAAAACCAATGATTAAGGTAGAATGAGGGAAAGTGCAAAAGAATTGTTGCTGGTATCAGAACCTCAAATTATGGTGAGGTACCTAGTTTTCTGGCAGGAGAAATCCAAGCTAGCAACCTAGCACTTCAAGCCATCTATCTAGCACAGCGGTTCTCAACCTGTGGGTCGCGACCCCTTTGGGGGTCGAACGAACCTTTCACAGGGGTCGCCTAAGCGCGCGCTAGCCTGCCATCTTGGTGACTGGCAATGCGGACGTGCGGGGAGGGGGCGGGGAGGGGGTCGTGGGGGTTGCGGCATTAGGAAGGTTGAGAACCACTGATATAGCAGGAAGGATTTCCCACGAAAACAGCCTCAAACTTTGGTTGTTACAGAGCTATGCTCTAAGGATTTCCCAATTGCCACTCTCTTCTTGTCCTTCTTACTGAGAAGATTTGGTTTAAATTTGGACTAAACATTTCCTCTCTTTTTTTTTCAAATTCCGTCCTTGGAATCAGACTCATTTCTAAATTACTTATTTTTTGCAAAATGTTTTGCTGCCTATGTCAATAGCAAAGATGAGTGTTCCTTTTCCAGAAGCAAAACCATCTGGAATGATGGTGGGCTTTCCCATCAATTGGGTCCATGGGCCCCCTTTTCCCATTGCATTTCAAGTGGTAGGCTAACTTCAAGTACCCAGAGCAGCTGATGTGCTTCTTCACCAGTACCCTACTGCTGTCCTCCGGAATCTACCTTTTGCCATGACTTCTCGGTATATCATAGTTTAGATCAGGGGTGTCAAACTCAAGGCCCGGGAGCCAGATCCGGCCCGGGGGTGCTTAGATCTGGCCCATGGGGCTGCCCTGGAAATAGCGAAGGACTGGCCCACGGTGCCTCTGCCAGAAAAAATGGAGCTCGTCCGGCCCTCCTGAGCTCCGTTTTTGCTGGCAGAGGGTTGCAGGAGGCCGTTGCAGCCGAAAACAGAGCTCGGGAGCCCATTTTCGCTGGCAGAACTCTCGGGCCCCCAACACAATTGACATCGAGCTGGCCATGCCCACCCTGGCCACGCCCACCCCGGCTTCTCGAGGTCAAACACAACCCCAAAGTCAGTGAAATCGAGTTTGACACCCCTGGTTTAAATAGAGCCAGTCTTGCTTTATTTGTCTAAAACTGCTGGTGTAACTATACCATTTTATTGATGGAAACTGCTCACTATTTCCATCAGTACCACTGTCTTTTAGCAGAAACATTTTTTGGTTTAGTGCTTGCTTCTGGATCAACAGACACTCCCCCCCCCCCCAAAAAAAAAGAAGAGGAATGGTATGAAGAAGTCACCACTGTCATGGAAATGGATTGGGAAATTATGAAGAAAGAAAAAAACCAGTTCAGCCTCCAAATCTCATTGTTGCTGACACCATCCAAGGATTACATCATTTGCTTTCTAAAATGCTATTAAAATATACACTTGGTCATATTTGGCTCATCAAGAAATATTGATATGGCGTACCTTTTTTCCTGATTCTGCTAAATTTTTGACAATAGGATTCAGATATTCTTCACATTTACTTGCTTTTAGAATGTTATCAAGAATGAACGTTCTTTATGGAACAAAGAGACTTGTTTTGCTCAAGGTCAGCTAATTGATAGGCAGGAACCATGAAGTCCTCAATCTACAAAGAAGTGTCTTTACTCAAAAAGAGTTCTTTTTTTTTTAAAGTTAATAAGTCAGGAACTTATATAAGAAGCTTCAATTGAAACCACCAATATTTGGAATATGTAGGGCAGTGCACGTCTCCCTTGAGTTTCTATCTGGAATCCAAATTGGTTTTAATGTTTTGAATTTGACTTAAGTGTTAAAAAGGTCTGAAAATTAGGCCCATCTCTCCTGGAGCATCATTGGTCCCATCCAGGTGTGTAGTGTTTCTTTTTCCATAATCCTTGCACAATCCATTGAAAATACAATAAATCCCATCTGACATTTTTACAGAAATGTTTGGTCTCTGTTAGAAATAATATTGTTAGATCAAATAAACCCTTGGTCTTGTTCAGCAGGGCTCATGATTATGAAAAAAATACATAGAACATGTTAAATAAATAATTCTATGAATATTTCCAGATGGACAATTTTATTGATTTTTCCTCCTGTAGATAAAGTTCATGAAATATACATTATGTTTATATCGTACACAATCATAAAAGATATGAAACTCCCTCCCTCCCTCCTGTTTTGTGTGTGTTTGTGAGCGTGAACTTCATTTTGTTATATTAAGGATTATTCGTCCTGTTGCTCAGGGCCTCAAAAACACAGAAATTGGCCTCGGAGTCTCTGAGAAGGCCCACTTATTGCTAGTGAATCCCTTTTAAAAAAAGGGCAAAAGCTTCAGAAGGCCAAAATAAACACAATTTTAAGCTAAAGATTTTAGCAATTCACATCCTGCTTGAGGATTGCAATCATGCTGTTAAGCCTCAGAGCATACAGTTCTGTGATTACAGACTGATGCAGTGCTGCATTTTTTTTTTAATACTTGATTTTCAGAAGCAAAATTGCTATTTTAGTGAGGAGCAATTGCCCACCGCCCAACCAAGAAATATAGTAAGTAGCCTCTCAAGAGAATATTTTCTTTCCTCAAGAAAAAAATAAGAGCCATGATGGATTGTCCCACAAGTCAGTCTGGAAGCAGCTTTTCAAGTCACTGCTGTTCTGTAACTTTGAATTGAAGGAGACCAATATCCTGTCCACCCCTGCCCTTAGCTTTTTCTCCCAAAATCTGGATGAACGGTTTTGTGAAAGAGGTTTTCCTGTGTTACTCTGGACCAGAACGACTGAATGGAACGAATATCAGTTGCTGCTCAGATTGGTGTCTATTCACAGAGAGGGGTGGAAAATCCAATTCCTTTAATCTTGGAAGACCCACTACATGTCAGAGTAGGTGTTTTCCAGAAAATGACATTTTTCATAATCTGATAAAGTTGATCAGGAAAAAAAATGATCCCCTTTCTCATGCTGTGGACTTCACTTGGAGTGTCCCTTTGATTTGATTTGAGTTGCAGTGATTTTCGAGTATCCACAGTTGAATTTTTAACGTACAATTTATTTTTTAGGAAATCATCTGCATGCAAAGTCATTACAGATATTAATTTAACAGATTTGTGGAAAATAAGGGTAGCGTGGATGTCCGAAACACTGGCAATTTTCTCCTAAGGTGGCCAACTCCATCTATATAAAGTAAAGTATAATTTCTGGCAACTCCTTCTCAAATGGGCATTGATGATGGAATCTGGGAATGATGTTTAAGAAATTATTATTGTCCTTGTTTTCAGCAACTTTTGGAAATCACAGGTTTCTGCCCCTAAATTTAAGCATAAAGAATTATATATGTAATTCTAACAGAAGCAAAATATTCACAATGTGCAAAGGACAAGGTAAATGATGGCTACATCATCATCACCATTATGACAACAAACAAAAAGTAACCATTCCATCTATATACTAAAAGTAATTCAAGCAAATAATAGATATCTGCATGAAAAGGCTTCTTGGTATAAATTGGGGCCCATATCATCTGGAGTGCATGAGTTTCCATTCTATCAAAATTTAATGTCAACCAGCAAACAAAATGCTGTGAAGATAGCATCAGTGCTATTCTATTGTTATGCATCTCTTTTTTTCCCCAGAAGCAAAGAGCATCCTGAAAACCCATGTGTGTGAAAGCCGTACAGGTTTGCCACCAGAATAAAATATACTTCTTTTATTGCCCTATGTCAGAGGTGTCAAACTCAAGGCCCGTGGGACAGATCCGGCCCATGGGATGCTTAGATCTGGCCCATGGGGCTGGCCTGGAAATATCAAAGGACTGGCCTGCGGTGCCTCTGCTGGCCAAAATGGGCCACAGGGGCCGTACACGCCCCCTCCACGGCCCATTTTCGGCCTGCAGAGTGCTGCAGGAGAGTGTGGAGGCCAAAAACGGGCTGCACGGGGGCCGCGTGGGGCCTCCGCGCAGCCCGTTTTTGGCCAGCAGAGTGCTGCAGGAGGACTGGCTTGGACTGCATTACAGTTATGTGGCCTCAAGTAGGTGCCTGATCTGGATAGAAAACAAGCAACATCCTATGTTAATACTACAGTTTAATGCCAGATTTTGCATACTGTAGATCCATTTAATCTACAATCAACAATGAATTCTGTAATCTATATTCTGTATTCTATTCTGTATCTATAATTGACAGCCGTTTCTATTTACTATCCTGGAAATTTACCTCTGCTGTTAGATCTTGTATTATCATATTATTTATGCTATTGTATTTTTATTATTAGTTGAATAATAAAAATACAATAGTATAAATAGCTTTTCTGCCTGGAAAAGCAATTTACTATATAAACAATGGGATATAAATTTAGAAATAAAAAGTTTTGTGGAATATAAAGAATAAGTAATAAATGTTTGCCAGTAATATCTGGTAGAAAAGATAGGAAAATGGTTATAGTAAAGAACTGTGGAAAGAAAGAAGGGGAAAAGTGCATCTTGAGCCTATGTCAAATGCCCACCATGGCCATGCCCAACTCCAGCCACCCCACCCCACCCCCAGTCCCCCGAGGTCAAACACATCCCTAATGCGGCCCTCAATGAAATCGAGTTTGACACCCCTGCCCTATGTGATACATAGATGTAATGAACCCCCACCCTTTAATTGATCAGTTCTTTTCTTCTTTCCGTCATCATTTAGAGCAGTGATCTCCCACCTTGGCAGCTTGCCGGCCCACCTGGGGGGAGGGAAAGGGGAACCGGGCTGCGCGAGCAGCGGGCTGGCACACGCACATGCAGCTCGACTGCAAGTTGAGCTGCGTGCACATGTGCATGCACTCTGGCCCACCACTCGTGCGAGTCAAACATGGTGGCCCACAGCCCAGTTGTGAACCGGGCCGTGGTTGGGGACCCCTGGTTTAGAGAATTCCCTTCAGTTGCATGGCTCAATCATATTGATATACTCCAGTCTAGCAATTATATTCTTAAGGGAAAATTCATCATTAACTTTGAATAGAACGAGAAAAATATAATTATTTTTATTTGATATTTTATATAAGTATTTATATTAATAGTTAATAACAGTTTCTTGATGAAATCATGAGAAAGTTTTACACTATTTTGTTTTAGTGTCTTCTGAATAGAGAGATACTCTGCACATATTCCATAGCATTTTTGTTCCCTAATAATTTTGAGCTTACGATTTTTTTCTGAACATTAAATTATTGATGATTCCTGAGTTTTTCTGGAATGTCGGCCTTAGCTTAGCTAAACACAGTTTTGAATTAATTTTCAGTTGGTTGTGTTCGCTCTTAGAATTATTTCAGACATAAATAATATATCCTTTTTCAGTTTTCATGGTTTGGGTTTCTCCTGGACGGTGCCTCCATTTTCATCTCCAGGGGCTGTAGTCACCCTTCTTCAAGTATGAGATTTTCCAGTCGCAGTTTCATTGCTATTTGCTAACTTTGAAAGCATGAAAAAATGTTCCTTGATTAGGATATTTTAGGTCTTAATGAGTATCTGTGATGTTGGGCTCTGAGTGCTGAGTGCCTGAAAATATATTGGAATGTTGAGTGGTTGAGCTGCTTTGGGCTGCCCAGAGTAAGCGTTCTTGGGCCTATAGCCTGTCTGTTGGAAAAAATACTGTGGACAATTTCCAGTTTAGTTTGCACTTAGTATACTCCCAGTCAATTCTAGATTACAGCAAGTGTACATATTACTTATTTCAGCTCGGGGGGAAATACGTAAACAGGCAAAAAAGAGAAAAAAAATAGGCAAAAGCAAGGAGAGAGAGAGAGAGAGAGACATATACAGTAAACATGAATTTGTATTGTTTATATATCGCCAGCTCTGTGCCCATTTCTTTTCATCTTTGCAATCCAGTCATCAACATATACACCATGTGTTCTTAGTAATGTATGTCTTAACACATTTTATCTTCTTTTTCAGGTTTTTCTATCATGTTTGGAAAAAAAAAGAAAAAGATTGAAATTTCTGGCCCTTCCAATTTTGAACACAGGGTACACACTGGATTTGATCACAGAGAACAAAAATTCACCGGACTACCTCAACAATGGCATAGTTTGCTGGCAGACACAGCAAATAGGCCAAAGCCTATGGTGGATCCTTCATGCATTACACCCATCCAGCTTGCGCCTATGAAGGTACCATACCAGCTTTTTTTCCCCTTCATTTTCTTTTCTTTGTGATAACTTTATTAGATTTTTTTAAAAACTAGAAAGATTAAAAACTAACAGAAATCAATAATGAAGGTTGAAAAGGAAAAAGAAAAGAAAGAAAGAGAAAGCTAATAGTTCAGAAAGGAAAGAAAGGAAAAGGAAATATAAAGAAATGACTTCCGATTTTCTTTTACAGGTAGGTATAGGTATAAATTTATAGGTATAAATTTAAATTGACCTCTTACTCTAAGGTTAGGAAATAATATTTATTTTCTCTATTATTTACTATTTTTTAAATCATCAAACTCATATGTCATCAAATATATGTCATGTGTTTCTGTTTCATGCAAAAAAAAGTTTCCAATCAGCATTACAAATAATTTTACCTTTTCACTGTCAAATCTCTGCAAGTTTCATTGTCTTCACCATCCCTTCTTCCATTGTGGGTCACGTCAACCCTTTCACCATTGTGTATATAAAAGTCTCACTGCTGTTATTGCATATAAAAACAAAGTTCCATGGTTGTTTTCCAACTTTTTGTCAATCAGTCCCAAAAGAAACATCTCTGGGTTCAGTTGTATATTAATCTTTAAAATCTGAATTGATGTGTGTTTGAATCCATTTTTTACATGTCCACCAAGCATGATAAAAAATCCCCTCATTCATATTTCCAACTTATATTCGAAGTGCCTTTATATATTTTAGACAGTTTTTCCAGTGACAAATACACCAATGAGACATCATTTTATAAAAGTTCTCTTTAAGGTTGTAAACATAATGTGAATTTCAATTCTTTCAGCCACATATTCTCCCATTGTTTCCTTTGTATATTATAACCAAAATTTTAGCTCATTTTATCAAATATTCTTTCACTTCTTCTTCTGTGTCAAATTTTAATAAACATTTTATACGTTTTGGCAATAATATGTTCATCATTTGTACCTAGTTCTGTTTCAAATTTAGCCTTTTTAAACTTCATTCCATATCTTAACATACTTATTTTGAAACAACATACAATTCATATTATTCATATTTGTCAAATTAACACCCAAATATCTTACCCTTCTCTCAATCTTGACACCCATTCTATTCGTCTCTTCTGTTTCATCTAGTACCTTCATATTTTTTTTAGCTTTTAATAAACAGAAGTTATGTCTTCTGTTTATTAATCTTAAAAATCAGCTAATATACTTTTCTTAATTTTCTTTGATGCCAAAAATTTTATTGATTACACAGGCCATCTCTCTTTCCTCTTCTGTGAGTGAAATGTAAAGTAATATTCCAAAACACGCACCTCTGTTAAATACAAAAATATGTAATACATTACAGATACGAACTTTTATGCAAACCCTTGACCTTTCCCCTGTTATTCTGTCAAAAATTGCAGATGACTATCTTCTCAGGGTTCCAACTATTAATATTACTTGCCCTGGATCACATAAATCCTTAGGCAGGCTAGATTGAAATCTAGGGATGAGCAACAGAAAATAGATAAAATATTATAAGCCTGTGTTTGGTCATCTGGTTACAAATCTTATTGAGGCTAGTGGGTCTTACCTCTGAACAGACATCTATACATTAATGTTGTTCATGGATCCCACTGAAGGAAAATAAGGGACAACATCAACATTTGATACTATCTTGGGACCGATAACATAGGGTGCATGTACAGCTATCAGTTGCCTTGCTTGACTTCCAGGGCACTGCTTTATTTATTGGTTAAATAAAGCATTTTTATTTTATAGTTTAGAAAATGCTGGATTGCCACAAAGCTGAGTAGAAATGGAATTCTCTTCATTTCTTTCTTTCTTTTTTTTTGCCATCTAATAATTTGATTAATTTTACACATAAAAAACAACATGAGCTAACAATGAAGAAATAAGATACAGAGTAAAGAGAGAATAGAGATAGAAGTGCAAAAACATATAAAGAAAAAAGAAAGGAAAACAAAAAAAAAATAGACAAAGAATGATTTCTTCCAAGGATATAGGGAACACTTACATTCAACTCTTAGTTTAAGACTGTAGTATAATGTCCATTTATCTTTTTAAATTTTAACAAACATCAAATCCATATGTCAAAATCTGAATTTTCTCCATCTCCTGCAAAAAGTCCAGAAAGAGCTTCCAATGAAGATGAGTCGATGAATTGCTTCCGTGATTTTCCTCTCACAACTTAGCCATCATTGACAGTCATCTTTATTAACCATTTCTCTATTGCAGGTGTTGAAGGATTTTCTGAAAACATGCATGGAGTCTGCCTGCGCAGACCCATTGATATTCTTAGAAAATGAAAAAGGGTGATTGGTTTCAGACCAACATTTTGTAAATGTGCCTACTTGTCCAGAACAAAACAATTCTGTAAGATGGGAGTGACCACAACCATCCTGGAGGCTAAACCTCACCATTTTTCCTCATAGTTGATTATATTTTGTAACTGTTCAGGTTCTTTGTGACTGCTATTTTGGGAAGGCCTCAGCCAGGCTTTCTATGGGTAGCCATTCTATAAGTGCCCACAATATGCTCTCAAAATGGCATATTCCCCTTTTGGCTCCAAAATATTGGGGATTTGCAATTGAGTTCATCCAAATCCATATTCCGATATTCACCCCATTCAGATTAATGTGGAGCATCTGATTTGGGACAAGCATTGTGGTTTGCATGCTCTTTACGTGTGCAGTCGTAAAAAGCAAATATATTTAGAAGTCTTCTACAAAGCTTGTCTAGGCATAGAAAATCAGAAAACTGGGAGGGGGGAACATATTGAACCTATGATAATGCTTGGATACACGCAAGAGCATACAGCAGTATATGTCTGAACTGAATTAAAAGTTGAATTGTCTTGATTGAGATTTATCTTAGAACAAAGGTGTGAAATTTACCTGTCTCGCCCAAATTAACAATGATATAGAAAAACATAACACAAAGGCATGGCTATAAAAATGGGATTTGGGATTTTTGTTGTTGTTTTCTTCTATATTCCTCATACACCAACAGATCTTCTGTAACTAAATTTCATTTGGAAGAATAACTTCTAAAGAGGTGTTTCTCAACCTTGGCAATTTTAAAATTTGTGGACTAGGGAACTCCAAGCATGCTGGCTAAGGAATTCTGGAAGTTGAAGTTCACATATCTTAAGGTCACCAAGCTTGAAAAACATTGTTCTAAAGTAACATCTTATTACTTTCAGATTGAACTACCAAACTTCCTCCTTCTTTATTGCTGTTCTTTTTTGACCCCGTAAAGATCTTATGTTTGATTTTGATTCAGTAAGTGAAAGTTTAAAATACTTAATTTTTATGTAACATACAATAAATCTTAACATTGTATTGCACCCAAGACACAAAATGAAAACATATTTTTCTGTGCATTGAATATATTGTTTCTGCTACTACTGGTATCATGTGTAAAAGTCTGTCCTGGCAGTCCCATAAATTATATTTATCTGGGATTTAAAAAAAAACAACAACACTGTTCAGCAATGGTATCTTGCATCTTATTCAGTGAGAAATCCAGCAGATATAATTAGGTTCCCTGGCTTAACTAGGAGACTTTGCTTCCAAGACAGGCCTTAACTCCTGATAAGATGTGCTTTTTGGGTGGAGGTGTGCATTTGGAAATACATAATAGTATTAACGGTTTTTTAAGATGGCAGCCAGGGAGAAATTAGTGATACCAAACAAGCAAGCAAGCAAATCGGATTGCAAGAGAAGGAGTAAGTAACTAATTACATTCCAGCTGCTGTTGGACTATGAACACTTCTTACCAGTGATCAGTTTTTCTAAGGATCCTAGCAAATGTAAAACACGAAAACTCCCAGTTTTGCTTACATCTGGATTAGAGAGTTGTTGCATTAAAATACAGAAATAAAATATTTTGTTTCTTAGTCTGGTTCTTGGAATGCCAGCATATTTTCTGTCCTGATTGGCATCCAGTTCCCAGGATTTATCAAAGAAGCCATTTCGAGCATTATCTGAAAAAACAACAACCAACATCTTAATCGGAGATCTTTGTAAAGCAAAAGCACTACCATTGAGCCATAGACTTTTTTTATTACATATCACTCATTCAATAATAATAATATGTTTATTTTTCTCCAGGGGTTTGTCAAACAGGGTAGATTTTGCTTATGTCACAAATGCAGCACATGCAATTTTAATTTTGTTCTTTGAACGTAAAGTAATTATTTCTTGTTAACAGCTAGTCCTCGACTCATGATTGGGGGAAAAAGGTCCATTGTGGACAATACATTTGTTTAACAACTACAGCATTAGCTTAACAACTGCCACAAAAAATGGGTAAAATTGGGTCAGCCACATGACAACCCACTTAACAATTGACACAATTTACAACCATAATTCCAGGCTCATTTAGGGTCATAAGTCAAGGACTACCTGTGCTTTGGCAGAATGTATTTTGCTTGCTTGCTTGTTTGTTTGTTTTTTGTCTACCTTGGTTTCTGCACTTCTCTCCTATCACCACCACCACAATACCGATTCTGAGGCCTTCTTTAGGAGCAACTCCATATAATAGTACAAAAAATAAAGATATTAAGAAATGAGAAATAATAACTGTCAAGCAGGAAAAAATTGGTTGTCCCAAATATTAGGTAAAATTGTCTTTTTAAATTTGGATCATTAAACATAAGGCACACAGACACACACACACACACAGAGTGTTATTTTAAGCATCTGTGTCTCTACAGCTACTTTCTAAGAAAAAATGTGAATTACAAACTCCAGGACTGAGCCATTTATCTTTCAGATCTACCCCAAATTGGAATAAGCATTTTTGCAAAAATAAATGATGTATGCTGTATCCTGACACGGACCGCTACATATGAGAGATGCAAACTTGGCAGCAAATATTTGGGATTAATCTATTCCCCTCTTGAGTGTAGACACTGGCAACATATTACTTTGAATAATTAAGTCACAAAAAGCTGAGTCTGATTAGTATTACATTAGCATCTGCTGAACCTTTAAGAAATGGCATGTGTCCTAACTTCTTCCAAACCTCACTGCCAAGCAATCCAGATTAATTGGTAATATTGATTTTCCCATTCCCCCCCCCCCATCAAAACCCCCCAACAACCATTATGAATGTTTATCATTTGGGCTTCATTAGGATAGTAAATGAAAATAGATAGTATATCACATATGGAAGTCTGGCTAAGAATACTAAAGTAAGACTCTGGCAAAGAATACATTCTGCTGTTTGTAGCTAGTATATGTTAACTGGGATTAAGTTTTTGCAGTTTCCAGGTTTCTCAAGATCTTGCTGTAGGAGAAAAGAAGTCTCATTTGGTCTCAAGATTATTCTAGGATGATCTTTAGGACCCCTTACCTTTTTATAACACAATAGATGACTAGATTCTTTTTCCCCCTTAAACTACATTCTGATAGATCTAAACTTTAGTTAGTCTGTTTTAATCCTTAAAATTAAACGGTTTAATCTGCTTTATATTTCAGAGAATAGGGCCTGGAGTAAAACATTTTATTAGTATATCCCCAACCTTAAGCATGATAACTATAAAGGCAATTTTGAGAGCGTGTTATTGGCACGCAAATAAATTGACTGTTGAAGTAGGTGTGGCCAGTAACAAATACAGATTTCCCAAAAGGCATACTGGTGAGATTTCTCCCACCACTTCTTGTATTATCTATCATAAGGCCAACATGATAAACAACATCCTGGAATAATAAAAGAAGTGATGAGAGAAAGCTCACCAGTCTGCCTTCTGGGAAATCTCTATTTGTTACTGGCCACACCTACTGACAGAATTTAACAGAATAACAGAGTTGGAAGGGACCTTGGAGGTCTTTTAGTCCAACCCCCTGCTTACGCAGGAAACCCTACACTACTTCAGCAAATGGTTATCCAATATCTTCTTAAAAACTTCCAGTGTTGGAGCATTCACAACTTCTGGAGGCAAGTTGTTCCACTGATTAATTGTTCTAACTATCAGGAAATTTCTCCTTAGTTCTAAGTTGCTTCTCTTCTTGAATAGTTTCCACCCATTGTTTCTTGTCCTGCCCTCAGGTGATTTGAAGAATAGCTTGACTCCCTCTTCTTTGTGGCAACCCCTCAGATATTGGAAGATG
>QLTV01000974.1:7343456-7356122 GCA_003457575.1 Thermophis baileyi | reverse complement strand
TGCTGTAAAGTGAGTCCTTATTTTTTCCTTCTAACTCCTCTCTCTCTCTTTCTCTTTCTTTCTCCCTTCCCTTCCCCCCTCCCCCCCTCCCCCCCTCTCTTTCTTTCAGGGGAACCGGCAGGGAAAATAGGCTTTAAAAAGTTTTTTAAAAAACCAGGAAGTGATGATGTCAGGGAAGGTGGGTGGAGCTTCACGCTGCCATCCCGGTTCTCCGAACCAGCTGCTGCAATCGTTACCTACTCGCCCGAACCGGGCCGAACCGGGAGGATTTCACCCCTGGTTCAAGTGCATGCGGTATTGGGATTAGATAAATGGATACCACTTTGGTGGGAAAAACCTAGCTGTGTTTGTGAGTATGGAGAGTGGAAGCTGGCACTGGGCATAGCCGAACACGAGGCATCGCGACACAAGGCAAGGCGAGGCTAGATTGGCAGAAGAGCCAGCAATCCAAGCGCCGATAGCTAATTGGTGTAAAGCTAGTTCATCTCCCAAGGTGCGCCAAGGAAGTGCCAAACAGAATGAATTTGCAATCTAGGCTGTCAGGACTGCATTGTGTCTAGCAGGTATAGAATTTCCCGAAAACTATATGCCGTACACTAAATAAATTCACACTTACAACCATTGCAGCATCCCCGTGATCAAAATTCAGCCACTTGGCAACTGACTCATATTTATGACAGTTGCAATGTCCCGGAGTCATGTGATCAGCTTTTGTAACCTTATGACAAGCAAAGTCAATGGGGAAACCAGATTACTTAACAACCGTTTTACTAATTTAACAACTGTAGTGATTCACTTAACAACTGTGGGAAGAAAGGTCATAAAATGGGGCAAAACTCACTCAACAAATATCTCACTTAGCAACAGAAATTTTGGGCGCAATTGTGATCGTAAATCGAGGACTCCCTGTACTTAAAAACTAATCTATATTAAATACAGCAAATAGGGAGTTTGCTCCAAATAAATGTATATAAAATCAGGAGGTAAAGTGTTCAAAAACTGACTCCAGTGTGTTTTAAATTCACTGTTTAAAGTGACTTTCTAAAATTCTGGGTTTTGGTTCATTGCTTTGCTGTCTTGATATATTTTAAAATCTGTCCATAATGGAGCTATGATATATGTCCAAACAAAGCTCCTAGGTAGCTTTTTGTTACTGTTTGTACTGTGCTTTTAAAATGTTCATTGTTCCATTTTTGTTAATGATGATTAACAGTGATTAGCTCTGCTATAAATTGGTCTAATACTACCGTACAAGTCAGATGTATACAAATTTTTTGCCTCACAGCTGCAGTTGATCTTGTGGCATACAGAGGCTGCTCTCCCCCAAAAAGGAAACTCTAGGACAAAGGACAAAGCATATTTTTAGCAATTTTCTCTTGCCATTCCATTAAAAATGAAGTTTGCTGGCAACTTTAACTGATGCTCTGGGAGCTGTGCCTGTAATTTTCAGGGGCTGCAGCCAATAAGTCTTCATTTTCCAGAGAACAGCTTAGAGAGAGAATAATATCCTGTGTTTGCTTCATTTTTTTATCAGAAAGTAGAATGGAGGGACCCAACACAAGGTGGCAGTAAGGAATATTTCAGCATTTAGATCAGCGCTTCTTAAACATGGCAAATTTAAGATGTGTGAATTTCAACTCCTTAACCTGAGAGTTGAAGACCACACATCTTAATGTTGTCAAGTTTGAAAAAACCTGATTTAGATGATAAAGCTTTATCTCTCTGGTTAATCTGCACAACAGTCTTTGAAAAAAGGTCATTGTGTTAATATTTTCACGATTCCCATATAAGATATAAGGAGTTACTTTCTTACTTCAGAATAGCAACACAATACAGTATGTAGTTCCCCCAATACAACAGGTGCCGGTTTAGATTGTTGTAGTTGTCAATTATATTTGTCTGCTGTAAAATCACTGAGACTTCTACTTACAACAAAATCACAATCAGTAAAATAAACACTCTGAAGGGGGGGGGGGAACCCAATAATTTCATTAAAGCAGCCCCAGATGTTTATTATAATGGGGATTTTCTTCAAAAATAGAAAAGAAACTTATTTTGTGCCCTTGTCAATAGCTCAAAAAAGATGCTTGTTTTTTTCCCCAGAAACAGGATTATTTTCAATTAATACACATATCACACACCAGATGTAAATCAAGGAACTTGCAGCTCACTTCACAGCATTTGTTCCCTCTAAATTTAAGCATCCATATAAAGCTGCAGGCTTTATGATTTATTTGTAGATTTGTCCTTAGAGGGCCTCCTAAGGAAGTTTTGTTAGAATCAGGGAAATTTGTTGAGAGGGACTATGGCTTCCTTCACCAATGGCATAAACTGAGGATACTTACGGTTCTAAAACAAGACTTACTGGGTTTATTGAGTTTTGCCTACTTCAGAATGTGTTTGAAGCGAGATGCATTTTGTTTACTAGGAAAAACTCTGTTCTTTTTTTCCTAGCCAAAAAGAATTCATCATTGATCTGAGAAAGATTTTCATATTGTGGTGTGGTGTGTTTATAAATTTTAAACGGTTTGGATGTATATATTTTTTACGCTCCACTATATTTGGCCACAGTTTGCAGTTGTTATGGTTTTTTAGAATATTCTCCTTGGGTGGTTTGTGCCTTTTGGATTTTCATTGCTATCCTCTGTTGTGGCACCTGGTTTACGCTCTAGTTGTAACACCAGAAGAGTTTTGGATTTATTTGGGGTCAAACTTCCCTCCTCCAGTCAATCCTGTTGTGGAATATCATAACCTATTGAAAACTTGAAGAAAAACATTTTTGTGGGAAACAGCCTCCAGACTGTTGCTCTCACAACAAAATTTAATATACAAGTAGTCCTCGACTAACAACAGTTCATTTAGTGACCATTCGAAGTTACAATGGCATTAAAAAGTGACTTATGACCATTTTTCACACTCATGACCAGTGTAGTATCCTCATGGTTATGTGATTTACATTTGGATGCTTGACAACTGGTTCATATTTATGATGGTTGTAGTGTCCCGGGGGTCATGTGATCCCCTTTTGCGACTTTCTGACAAGCAAAATCAATGGGGAAATCCAGATTCACTTAACAACAGTTTGACTAATTAAACAACTACACTTAACTGTTCACTTAACAATTGTTCCTCCAAACCTCCCTCCCTTCCTTCCTCCCTCCCTCCCTCCCTCCCTTCCTTCCTTCCTTCCTTCCTTCCTTCCTTCCTTCCTTCCTTCCTTCCTTCCTTCCTTCCTTCCTTCCTTCCTTCCTTCCTTCCTTCCTTCCTTCCTTCCTTCCTTCCTTCCTTCCTTCCTTCCATCTTATTCTATTTTATATATCTAAAAGAGAAGTTGGAAAAAGAATAATAAACCCTTTTAAAAAGTAATATATAAAATACACCCTACACCCTCCAAATGTTTGTTTAAAAACAAAATATCATCACTTGTTGATGGAACTAAATAAAACTAAATAGATGAGTAAATTCTAAGCATTGGAAAATTACTGATCTTAAGGCATATGCATTCAGTTAGGTTGAAGTGCCTGACTTCAACTTTCAAAGCTGATATTTTGTTTATTGTTACTATATTTAAGGAAGTCAAAAGGACGAGAACAAAAGTGATTATAATAAGTTGTTGTTCCTGTTGTTATGACAACTGACTACAGAAATTTCAGTGAACTTTGACAAATAATAAAGTTGTGTTATCATCCTACAAAGTCCTATCTTTGGCTTTCTGAAAATAATTATCTACCTAGAAGCAAATTCCATTGCATTTAAAATAAATTATTACAGCTAAAGAGGCATGTATAGCAACCTCAACATTCGTCTTTTCAAGCAGCTGGAATATTCTATGTTGTTGCCAACATTCAGTTGCATGTAAGTCAATATTTATTATTATCTGTTAACAACAATGTGAAATTACAGCTGCCAGTTGTTTAGCTAGTGTTGGCCTTCATACTCATCGCGTTCCAAAAACCTAGGATGTTTTAATATATTGGCATACAATAGTACCTTGGTACTTCAAAACTTGTTGAATTTGGTATTAGATGCATTTTGACATAAAAATGTCCTGGTACTCATCATTTCGACACACTGCAAAAGGAAGTGGGGAACAGTCACAGAGGGCAGACAGGAAGTCAGCCATACTGGGAAGGTCGCTGCAAAAGGAAATGGGGAACAGCTGCAGAGGGCAGACAGGAAGTCAGCCATGCTGGGAAGGTCACTAACATAGGAAAAGGGACAGATAGGAAGTCAAAACAAAGGGGCAGGTGGTAAGTCACATGGTTTATTTGGTACTCATCCTTTTTAGTACTTGTCACACTTCCTGGAACCAATTAAGGACAAATACCAAGGTACAACTGTGATATATGTGTGGATCCAAGCAGTAATATGGCCTTTTGCAATTGACAGATGGAAATTTTATCAATGTGCAGATTTTTTAGTGCCATCCAATAATTTTTTTGGTATGGCACCCAGTTTGTTAAAAACCACTGGAACCATCACAACTGGTTTATGTCATAATTTTCAATTTCGATTTTCAGATCTTGATACTTTGTGATCTTCTCTAATTCTTTGTCTTCTATTCTACTATCAAGGCTTCTTCTTGGCTATTTTTCATATAATCAGCTAATGCACACTTTTCTTCTTTGACAGTTTGACTTCAATAAATCTCTGCCTCCATGTCTGCGAGGCATTTATAATTCTCAATATCACTATAGGGATGCAATGTATACTGATACAATTATTATTATTATGGTTTGTGAGACAGCCATACGCTTAGACTGGATTTGGCATTTTTCTCCATCTATTGGGTCCTTCCTAAGGACCTGAAATAGGCAGATGTTGTTTGATTGTGTTAAAGGAATATTTGCAAGATGTAAGCTGTTCCAAGTAAAGCTGCCTTTTGCAATTGACTGATGGTGATTTTGTCAATGTTAGTGGTGTTCAAATGGTGCTCCAGATGTTTTGGGATTGCATCCAAGGCACCTATTACTACTGGTACTATCTTTGCTTTCTTTTGCCACAGTCATTCTACTTCTCTTTTTGATCAAAGAGTACACCCAGAAACATATATTTTTAATAAATTGAAGGTGTCTTCTCTCAATAGGAAAAAAAATGATTCTCTGATTATCTCCTAAAATACTCTATGCCACATCCAAAACCAAAGTTTTGAATTCCATTGTGCCATTCCATCTGAGAAGGGTTTTTGATCCAGCAAAATATTGCTACACAATTGGTATTTCCCAGTCAAGTCCAGTTTCTAGATTCTGAATACCCATCCATCAGAGGAAAGAGCTAAAATATTTGAGATTACTTGTTTTTTTTTAAAAGATGTTGAAGTGGCGCTGGATTAGCCTTGCTTGCTTGCCCCAGTTCGCTACCCTTTTCCCCCCTTTTCTGACTACCTTTCTCATTCCCCCATACATGCCCTCCCATTTTCTGCGTCTGCTCAGTATCTCTGCTCTTCAATGCTTTTTCTCCCTAATTCTTTCAATGTCTTCTGCTTTTGCCCACCTCTCACACTCCTTCATGCCCAGACTGCTTGCTTCCTTGCCTGGGACTATCCCCCTCACCACCCTAGCTTCCTCTCCAAGATCCAGCTGCCTTTTCCCCTTCCCGCCTTCCCCATTCCAGGATCCAGACTTCCTCCTTTTACAGTGGTTTTAGAATTAGTCTCGCTGCAGGGGGTGGACAACAGAGAGGTTAGGATTCAAGATGCGCAACTGCAGTAGTATTAACATTATCAGACGAGACAGGAGAGGCATGCTCTAGGTCCCATCTGTTGAGCAAATGCCATATGGAGAGGACCCGGAAAAAAGGGCATCTGCCCTTCAGAACATTACCCCTCCCAGAGACCAGATTGACCCAAACCCTACTGGCCTTTCATAAGATCTTAAAGAAGTGAGTTTGCCATTGGATTTGGGTTCTAAGTGTGTGGTACAGTGGCTATGCTGATTGTTGTTGTCTATCTTGGCTGACTGTTGTGTTCTATTGTTAACATACATGATTTGTACATTATTTTTGATTATTATAAGCTGACCTGAGTCATGTATTTGAGATGGGCATCTATATAAATCAAATAAATAGGATTGCAACAGTGCACAGGAGATGGAACATATGCTTGTGTGCATGTGACTATGTTGGATATCAACAAAAGAGATTCAGGAACAACTTTCCCTGTGCCCTTTTGGCTCACTCAGCCCAATGCATTCTACTAGTTATGGGGATAAAATTGAGGGGACTCCCGTATAGGCCATTGTAAGTTCTCAGTCAGTGAAAAGGTGAGATACAGAACCACAAAGAAAAAAATGTTCATATTGTATAATTATTTTCTCAAGTGTCTTTTAAAGAAAAATCCACAATCCTAGCATTTTCCCCTAATTTCCCTTGTGCTACCTTTTGTACTGTGCCAAATCACTTTTTTTTACCATAGGCAAAAACCTCATAAATTACATAGAACAAGTTGCAAAAAGGAATACGTTACACTGCACTGGTTAACACAGAGCATTCACAGTGTGAAATAGTGTAATTGCCTCTGCAAACAATTTCTATGACCCTTAACATGTAAGCCCAAAAATTTCTAATTGCCCAAGAAGACACACTGGGAGAACTGAAGAAAAGCACCATTTGCTCCTCTTCACAATCTAGATGAGAAGACTCAGTACTCTATGGATTTTTTTCCCCTGCCCCTTCCATATTCTTCTAGAACAGGGGTGTCAAACTGGCGGCCCACGGGCCGGATGCGTCACGCGCAGGCCACGCCCACTCCAGCTCTACGAAGGGGGGAAAAACATTGTGATATGTCACATGACGGCAACGTGACACCGTAAGTTTGACACCCGTGTTCTAGAAGGTCATCAATCCTTTGGAACAAATTTTCAGAACTTGTAGGAGCCAGCAAAAATTGTTCCCCTTCTGTTGGCTAAGTCTAACTTTTCTGGATATGAAAAGGTTCTTTTTTACAGAATAAAACCTCTGAGTGCAACCTAAAGAAAAAGTATGCAGATTGAATCTATAGAGAAAATAATTGATTACAGTTCAGCTAATTGACTTCCTCCCAGTAATTTATCCTTTCACTCCCAGGCAAAACCAGTTTTATCAGACATCCATTTTGGCTCCACAGTTGGGGAGGGCTGCTGCTTTAATGAGTAAGTTTTAAGGATGCTCTAATTTTGATTTGAATTTTCTGACTGTTTATTTGACTCTCCTTTGGGTAGAAACACAGGTTTAGTTTAAGAAGAGAAACCAGGGCCAGGCAGTGTCAGAATCAGATTTTTTTTTAAAAGGCATATATTATATAGGGTAATCTCATCTATATGTTTTAATACACTGAGGATTGCTGTCAGCATAAGCCTCTGGAACTGACATTTGGGGATTTACTTAGAATTTGAAGGAGGGCTCCAGAGCAACAAAACTACAAGATATCCAAAATCTACTGAATTACAAAATTGTCTTAGGAAGAGCTCACCGCTGACTCAATCTAGGATTATATAACTTCATCACTGTGTTCATTGCACCTCCTCTCTCTCTCTCTCTCTCTCTCTCTCTCTCTCTCTCCCCCCCTCTCTCTCCCCCCCTCTCTCTCTTACCACTGGGGGGGACATATTCACAAAGCACTTTTTAAAATACAATATTTCATCTTTGCAACACTTTTTTAATGATTACTTTTTTTAATGGTGTTTCCAAAAGTCTGTGTCATAGAAACCAATTATCTGTCTGTCTATCGTCTTTCATTTTGAAGCCATGACTATATACTTCCGGCCTAAGGTTGAAGCTGTCTATTGCTTTCAGTAGACTATAGATTTAAAATTCCTGCTTATTCTTGCTTGCTTGCAATTAATTTGTGCACCCAGCTGTTAAGTCTATGGAGATTCTCAATCATTTGGGACACTCAATTGTAATTTGTGCCCATTAATAACATGGACATTGAATAAAATCAAACAAAAGGATGGATTAAGAACAATGATTTTCATCTGCAGAATAATAATGACTATGTCTGCAATATGTTTTTTTATTATCATAGAACACCTTGTTAGCACACTTTCTATATTAATGGACAGTGGATTTTATATATTTATGGATGAATGGTGAGATACTTGTATATACTTAATTTTTTAAAGAATTCTTTCCTCTCATTGATTTTTTCCTCTAAAATCTTTTCATTAAAATGAGAAATACATCACTTTGATGTATGTTTTAATCTTATCCAGACTGTTAAAATGTATTTCTCAGCTATTACTACATAGTATTTAAATAAACATTTGGAAATAGACTCCTGTTTTAAGAAGAAGAAAAAAGGTGGGGGGGGGCATTCTCAAGAAAGGCATAAAATACATAATTATTTGTTTAACGCGGGGTCTTCCTGGGGCAAAGCAGTTAATTACCTACTTCATTACAGTCTATGGAAATACAGTGGTTTTAGAGGAGAAGCTGTTTTTCATCTCCTCTTTGTTACACGGTGAGACAGCTGTTCTTACGACAGATCCATTATAGCTTATCACCAGAGGACAGACCAGGAACATCACACCATGAAATATGCCTCTTGTCACCACCAGCCAGAACAAATGCTGGAACTCCTCAGAAAGGAAAAGATCTGCTTTTGGAGAGAAGTGGACATTAACTCAAATAGATTGGCTTCATTGATTTTAATGTACGAGGAATTACTATGACACAAAGGCAAGCCATAATTCCCGGCAGTAATATGGATTTCTCCCAGGTGCCCCTTCTTCAGCGTTAATGTATGCAGTTAGCATCAAGGAAGGAAGGATTTGAATGATAAAAGTCATTTCTGGTTTTCCTTTGCACAATGAACAGGCTACTTTCCAAAGTGACTACTTAGGAAATATGATGATATTTTTTAGAATCAGTATTCCCAATGAGCCTTCATTAGGAAATAATGTTGATGTTGTCAGGGTATATGGATATGGATATGATTATTATTTATTTGCAGTCCCAGATCAATAAAGTGGCTATAGTGAGCCATCTGCTTCCAAACATAGTGACATTCTTGCCTATGAGGCAGGGGTGAAATTCAAAATTAATCCCTACCGGTTCTGTGGGCGTGGCTTGGTGTGCATGGCAGGGGAAGGATACTGCAAAATCTTCATTCCCACCCCACTCCTAGGGGAAGGATATTGCAAAATCTCCATTCCCACCCCACATTTGGGCCAGCCAGAGGTGGTATTTGCCGGTTCTCCGAACTACTCAAAATTTCCACTACCGGTTCTCCAGAACCTGTTGAATTTCACCCCTGCTATGACGCCAAAATAAAGATTGTGCAGCTCACTTTGCTTGTAAGGAGAAACTTCCTAACAGTGAGAACAATTGACCAGTGGAACAGCTTGCCGTCAGAAGTTGTGGGTGCTTCATTACTGGAGGTTTTTAAGAAGAGATTGGACAGTCACTTGTCTGAAAAGGTACAGGTTTGAGCAGGGGGTTAGACTAGAAGACCTCGAAGGTCCCTTCCAATTCTATTCTGATTGATTGAATTATTGAGGAAGCCCTTCATATTTTCTTACAAGGGGTGGCTGGACATGCCAGTATCCAACCAGTCCAATATCCATGCATAGAAATTAGAGATTCTATAGATGTCTCTTGGGAATATGATATTTTTTTAAAAAGAGTCTTATAGCCTTAACACAATGATTAAGCATTCTCCTAGTAAGGATGAACTTACTAGGCCTTTGTTGTAAGAATGGAAGAAAATGTAGCTTGTGGTACCGTATCCTTCCATAATAATTAATTGCCTGTTAATACATGGAGGTCTCTAACTCTGTACCTTCTATCTCTATCTCTATGCTTTAATAATACATTTTTAAATATCTCAAATACTACAATACTTCTTGTTTTTAGAATGAGAACCATTTAATCCTTTGAGTATGCTGTGATAATTGCCAGTACTTTTAGTTTCTAATTACACATTGACTACTGCATTGTGTTGCAGGGAAAGTAGTACCTGAGCTTGGTTTCTTCTTGGAGGAGAAATCTCTTGTAATTTTCATCTGGGCCCCCTATTATCTCCATTTTTCTCTGTGAATAATAAGCTGAACGTGACAAGTATTTTTGGAAATTGCCAATTACCTGCCAAATTGTTGAAAAGTGGAAGACAAGATTTACTCTGCCCTTACATAGAGGTCTCTAATAGCTGGCCTGAATGAGTATCAACAAAAGTCTACCTCATCTACCACAAGGCTTTTACATATTTATTTTGGCTCAGGAGGGAAGGAAAAAGCCTGGAGCATTAGGAATATGAGGAGGTTAAGATCCTGGTTTTGTAACACATGAAGAACGATCGTGCCTCAGAGAAAAACTATGGTTTTGTATGCAGAGCCACTTCATGTTACCAAAGGATGATCTTTGCTCAAACAACCAGAGGGGATCGCCTAGCTAAAAAAAAAAAAAAAGTGAGGTTCTGCCACAGAGGAGAGAAGAGAGAATATTAAAGCTGCACTTGGGTTTGAGCCACACATTTGCACTTGGAAGGCAGATGCCTCCTGGGTGCTTCAGGGGCTCATTAAATTATGAAGCACTTCATTGTCAATCATGCTGTTCCATGCTGTGGTAAATATGAGTGACCCAGAACACAGACCCGTTAAGGGGAGACAAGTACGGAATGAAACATATTCGTATCACTGAAAATCTGCTTCCAAGACAAATGGAAGCATGCTTATAACTTTCTATATTGTTTTAGAATTTACTTATACAAAATTAATGACATGGATTCCAAATGGCAGATAGTAATTGTAGGCAGATAGTACAAAAATGGAGAGGCCAAAGAGTTTTGGCTTTGGTTGTGCTCACTTGATTTCATAGTTTGAGCCAAACACTGGAAGATCACCAGCTAAGACCAGGTTTTCCTCATTAGAATCCTCTTTACTGTAGTTTGCTTAACCCAAACTTAGCCAGAGGTCACAGGCCAAGTGGAAAGCCTGCAGGCCAATAGTTCTGGAGAACAAACTGAATAGCCTTAGAACACGAGTGTCAAACTCACAGCGTCATGTTGCCGTCACGTGATGTTTCGTGACATTTTTCCCTTCACGGAGCTGGGGTGGGCGTGGCCTGCGCGTGACACATCCGGCCCGCGGGCCACCAGTTTGACACCCCTGCCATAGAAGATCATCCATTTGCAGTTGGTTTTATTACAAGCAGATGAACCGTATTGTGGTGATCTAGAGTAGTTATAAATATGCACCTATATCAGTGAGCATATGCAAGTGTCCAAGTAATCAGAATTGTGGAATGCTTTTCCTACTATTGCATAAATAGCCACCAAACTATTTTAGTTTTTTAGTTATGCTATATTCTTTGACAACACCGATAAGTAATGGCTCACTGGGGATGGAAATACCTCAAGCATAATAACGATATGCTATATAATCATGTCAGCCTCCCCATTCCTAGGTAAACCAGACTACAAAATCAATTCCAGAGGAAGGTTAAAACTATTTTGATTGAGATGGGTTGTATTAACGGAAACGTGTCAGTCTGATTGTACTGTACCTTCTTCCTCTTCTTATAGTTAAGTGAATTAGGAAGATGTCTGCCTGAACATCGTCCACGTACTGTTTTGTTGTTCTGAACTTAAAAAATGTTTCCTCCCCTTTTGCTTAGGTAATGGTTTCTACACATCTCCATCAGGGTCACCTTCTTTACTCTCCACTACAGGGGTGGGTTCTAACTTACCTCGCTGCCGGTTCACTTCCTCCCACACCGCGTGGCCGTGCCTTGTGGGCGCGTGCACGCCTCATGGGCGCGCGCGCACACAGCATGCGCGCATGCGCAATGCCAAAAAATATTTTTTTTAAAAAAAGCCGAAAACAAGATGGCAACGCATGCGCAGTGCCGGAAACTAAATTTTAAAAAAAAAATCCAAAAAAAAAGATGGCGGCGCCCACGGACCAGCACTGACCGAACCGGCTCCGTGACATCACCGTGATGTCACCAGCGGGTCGCTACCGGTTCGGGCGAACCGGTCCGAACCGGGAGGAACCCACCTCTGCTCCACTATACATGATGTAGATATTTTCCATGCCATTTTCATCCATTGCTTTGTTTAATCAGAAGCGCATCCATTCTGTTAGGAATGGGC
Organism: Thermophis baileyi; assembly: GCA_003457575.1. Classification (NCBI taxonomy): domain Eukaryota; kingdom Metazoa; phylum Chordata; class Lepidosauria; order Squamata; family Dipsadidae; genus Thermophis; species Thermophis baileyi. The sequence goes on along the minus strand of QLTV01000974.1, from coordinate 7,344,055 downwards.
TTCCCCTCCATCGCTTTAAGTATGCCCTGGTGGTTTGTCACAGATTCCATGTTTTGAATGCCAGGGACGGGAGAGGAAAAGCATTCAGATTGTGTTGTATGCAATGTAGCAAATTCTTATTTCTTTGAACCAGCATATTTATGCTTGAATAGTCTTTTTTTTTTTTCCAAATGCTGTGTTCCGGTTCTCCAACCAAATGCAATTTTTAACGTAAATTACTGAAAAAGAGTAATAATGACCTCACATGGGAGGTGGGCATGAAATGCATCTAAAAAACTGTTGTGATACAATTGCTATGTTGTTATGTTATGTTACGTTACGTTACGTTACGTTACGTTACGCTACGCTACGCTACGCTACGCTACATTACATTACATTACATTACATTACATTACATTACATTACATTATCTAGAATACAGAATAACAGAGTTGGAAGGGAGCTTGGAGATCTTCTAGTCCAATCCACTGCTTACATTACATTACATTACATCACATCACATCACATCACATCACATCACATCACTATACTATACTATACTATACTATACTATACTATACTATACTATACTATACTATACTATACTATACTATACTATA